>JBCEWC010014638.1:0-14241 GCA_038996855.1 Solanum aculeatissimum
TCGGTTGAGGTTACATCCCCGCTATATATCAACCTAGGATTTGCATCTCATACATCATGGCATGGCATATTGTTATATTACTCTTTGGGTACGTGCAAATCCTTTCATATATTGTCCCCTTGTCATGATGATTGGTCATCCTATACTGGTCATATGTATTGCATGCCCGCATACATAGTGCTTAATTGTGCTAACCCATATTCTTTTATACATGTTTTAACCATGTAGGGGACGAGGATAATTTCTACATTCTCTTGGACGACGCTTGATTCTAGATTGAAGACTTGTTAGTGGTGAGCCCTATTGTTCAAGGGCAATAGCCACCATCTATCTACCTTTATTTCCATTTATTTACTTTCTTGAGTTGAGGGTGAGCCTCAAGCTTGTCGAGGCCCCGCTCATCTATGTAGAGGCATGTTTGGACAAATCTTTACTCTTATACGTTTTAACTTGTATAATGGGATCTTTGCTTATATATATATGATGTTATTTAGCATGTCTCATGATTTTGTTCTCATGTTATGATAATGGCTTGAATTTTATGTATGATGTATGATTATGTGCTATATGCAAGCATGTTTATCCCTTTCTCGTATTGTCCCCATAGCTTGAGTCCCAAGCCCCTAAATCTTTAGAGCTTATGAGCTACATGCTTTAGCTTCCGCGTTTCCAAACCGATGATGAGTGTAATGATGCTATAATGGCTTGATCGAGGGTCTTCAGGTCCTCTTTTTCCATGTCACATGTAGGCCCCCTATCCGGGTCGTGACAACTTAAAACTATTTCAAACCACCCACCAACAGCATTGCAAAACCCTTGTGAAGGCATCATGAAAATCATCAAATAAAATCAACCATCGTAGCATTCCTTAGTATTAAAACATACATGGCTCAAGAACATATAACATTTAAAAATATCATCATTTAAGGGGAGTTCATGCAAATTCATAAACTATTCATAACTTGGAAACAAATGGAGAAGAGGAATGCTTGAGCTTTATGGATAGAGGGACCCCATAAATCAATTCCACATACCTTAGCTTCTAAATTAGTACAAAAAAATATAAAAATGTTGTATGAAATCTGACACCGTAGATTTCTTCTTTCACTTGACACTTTGAGACATTTTTTGGAGGATTCTATACTTAGGTAAATTAGAGAATAAGGGAAATGAAATGAGTTTGAGGAGTAATAGGCTTTAAAGGGGCTAACTTAGAGCCTAAATGATGTAGCATAGGCGTAAAATACTAGGAAAGGTAAAAAATGCACCTTATAAAATTCTCCCAGGCCAAGCCATGAACCCTCGATTATGGATCGTAGTCCAGACCACGGGTTGTTGAAATGGGTTTTGTCCTATTGAAATATGGAACCTTCACAAATCATCTCTAAACCTCACTCTATGATCCAATATACAACTCATAAAAGAGTCTATGAATCATCTTGTTGTTCATACTTCAAACTTTAGAAATCCATTTTTTCATAAACTTAGGTCGCCACTCCACAACGCCAATTTACGAACCATAGTTCCCTTTACTGTAACACCTCCCAAGTGTCATAGAATACTCTTATAGTAGATGCCTTTCATAACACATTATCCATACTTTTTTGGAAAATACGAGGCAGTATTCTTGATTGTGAAACAATTGAGTGGGATACTAGTCTTGTACAATTTTTAAGTCAATCGTATCAAAAAATAATTTTTTACAACTTTTTTGTATTTTTTAGAGGCATTCACGATCTCTTCACATATTAAAGAAGGTGCATTTTAGTGTAAAAATGATTGGGACTCATTCCAGTGTCAAATTAGGAGAGATTGAACTTTGCATGAAAATGGCTACACTAGAACAAGTCTACATCGTGCCTTGGTTTTGTTGTAGTACAATTGTTTTTAAAAATATTTCTAGATTTATGTAAGGGTAATTGGGACATATCCCTAAGCCCTTATAGATGGTAATTCACAAAATTAATTGTCATGACACAAGCCTAGGGCCTAGACGTGACACTGCGAATGAGAAACTCGAAGGCAACCCAAACAAGCCTCTTAACATATCATTCACACATCCTTGGTTTCAGAAGCATAATTAAACAAACAAGAAAGTAATAAATAATTCTAAGAGAAACAGAACTTTGAACTAAAGCTATGGAGATCTTTTAGGAAAGAGAATTTACTTGAATCACATAACAAATAATGTCTAAGGGGTCGATAAGTATGACTCACGCAATGGGGATGTTACCGGGACTTGGGACTTTCATCATATCATCAACAAAAATCAAAATATAAAGGGAAATAGGGAGTAAGGAAAGTATTTCATAAGAACATAAACATAATGAGAGTCAAGACCAATACATACATTTTCCATATCCAACAACACCTCTAATACGAATGGAACGGGGGCCAAGATATCTCTCAGGCTCACCTTCAAAAGATAAGTATAAAAATATACAAGTCTTAACAAAAGCATGAAAGTAAAGTGGATAGTTTCCCTGGAGTGGAGGACTCACCAATAGCAATCTTTAAATAATTCGACTAGCCACGTGGAGGAGGAGGATAAATAAGAGCTCCATTGATTACATGGTTAGATCATGTAGGCAAAAGAAATATGTGTTAGTACTTGGAATGTACTAAGTATACGTGGTGCAATGCAACAAGGGAACATAATTCACAATTAAACAATGATATGAATGATCATTGTTTTAGCCAAAATGTGCATGAGGAATAAATAAATCTTGTAACATATCATATATAGGTGGGAAAGGACCATAATCGACAAATAAGACTAAGTGAGCTACTACTTCGAATTCTGATGTTCACTCCATACCAAAAAAGGAGTGGTTTACTTTGCCAATGTACACCATCCACTCACCTTATGATAAGACCTTTTCGAAGAGCATTGTCAAATATCCCTACCTTACGACATGATCTTTTCGGAGGGTGTCACAATATATCCTTACCTTATGGCATGACATTTTCGGTGAGTGTCAAAAGATATATTTACCTTACAGCATAGCCTTTACGATGTGTGTTAAGATAGGCCCTTACCTTACGATATAATCTTTTCAGTAGGAGATACAATGTATTCTACCTTATGATATGACCTTTTTGGTAGATATCACTCAATACCCTATGGTGGCATATAGTTATGGGACCGTGGCTACCAACCAAGGTCTGTTTGGTGCTAGGTCAATAATCCCATGGAATACTCAATTCATATACATATTCATATTTTACATAATTTCATAACTCATGGTAGCATCATAAGAGTAGCTCATCAAACCATCACATCATAATATCAAGAAAGGGCTTCTTATAATTCATAACATTTGTGACATTCTCATGAGCTCATAGCATGCACAATAGCCCTTCAACATTTTCAATATTCACAATTTGCATGTCTTATAATAAGACTTTCATCAATATTGAAGCTTATCATATGACTTTATCAAAATATGGTGGGTATACGTACATATACTTAAAACCATGTATTTCAAGAGTATACGATCCAAGTAAAATCAATTAACTTGAAAGTCTTTCAAATCAACCCATCAATATTATAGTAAAACCCCAATTAGCGTATTATGAAATCCCACTAAAATTTACCAATTATTTCATAGTTTTGAATAGTTCACAACATGCATAGCTTCAATAGATATAAATCAACTCATAGAATAATCCTTCAATAGGTATTCATTCTTAACAATCAATACTTTAAGAATTCAAACTCAATTCATGTGAATAATGCATACCAAAGTCTACCTATAAGTTATTTAATCTTAAAATCATGAAATTTGACAAGAGGAGAAGAATTGGTTTCATGGGTGAAAGAATCCCCATGAATGAAGCCCACATACCTTTAATTTAGGAATTTCTTGAGTAAAAACATTAGGAGAACTGGGGGCTTCACTTGGGCCTTGTAATCCATAGAGAGTCTTGAGATTCTTGAGATTAAAATGAGCAATTGATAGTGTTTTGGAGATGATTTTTGAGAGAATATTTGTGAATGTAGGGTTGAAAAAGGCTACGGAACAAAGGAAACCTGTTTATATAGGCATTAGATTATTATTCAAATGCCCTTAAGTGAAAATAAAAATTAAGGAACGTTTTGAACTAGTCCGCGATAAGTCCGCAACGCGGACTTGTCACGAAGTAGTGTATTTTCGCACAAAGTTCAATATTTCTTCCCCTTTTGGCTCAAGAATGATTGTAGGCTATTTGTACACTAGTGGTTGACAAGTCCGCGTCGCGGACTGGTCGCAAACCTCTCTGGTTTAGCCCAAATCACTTGAAAAATTATTTTTTGCTAGAGATGATCTAAAAATCAAAGACCACCCCTTTCCTACACAATATTTCCTCCTAAAAGTGAATATGAAGTCGGATTTGTGAAATCATAAATGGATTTTGAGATATTCGAGATATACGCTATTGGGCACTTTTTGAAGACGTTTGGGGGTGTTACAATATCTCCCCCTTGGGAACATTCGTCCCCTAATGTAAAGGAAACGTATGTAAGAGGAGTGATTAGACAACTTTCAGCCTAACATGAATGAAATCAATGCACTTAAACATTATTCTCAAAAGTTTCAAACATATGCATCAAAAATTACCAAAACTTGTTACCATCAACATGTATGCACGCAAAAATGACATAAGGGCTAAAACTTAACACTTGACATCATAGATAGGATTTAGTTGTTACCATAGGTTTGAATAGAGAGGAAGATGTATGGATATCACTTCTTCATGTCTGCTTCGGCTTCCCAAGTGGCAGTTTCGACGTGTTGATTCCTCCAAAGGACTTTGACGGATCTTTATTCCTCAATCTCTTCACTTGCCTATCTAATATTCCCACCGGGACCTCCTCATAGGTCAAGTTATCTTCTATAACATCCACAACCGCTAAAGGAACTATGAAACTTGGGTCACCTACACACTTCCTTAACATAGATACATGGAAGACCGGATGAACCATACTCATCTCCATAGGCAACTCCAATTCATAGGCAACTTTACCAACTCTCCTTGAAATTATATAAGGCCCTACAAACCTTGGGCTCAACTTTCCCTTATTACCAAACTGGGCCACAACCTTCATGGGTGAGACCTTCAAATAAACCTAATCATCAACATTAAACTCAAGTTCTCTCCTTCTCACATTAGAGTAGGAATTTTGCTTACTTTGAGCCATCTTCAATCTCTCCCTTATCAACCTTATCTTCTCGAAAGCTTCCATAACAAAATTCGAGCCCAATAAGGCCATTTGCTCCACATCAAACCACCACCTTGGGGAACTAGAATGTCTATCATATAAAGCTTCAAAGGGAGCCATTCTAATGTTGTAAGCAAACTCGATAAGCGGAAGATGTTTATTACAAATACCATTAAACTCCAAAACAAAAGCCCTGACCATATCCTCAAGAATTTGAATTGTCCTTTCGGCTTGACCATCCGTTTGAGGATGAAAGGCCTTGCTAAGCTTAACGTTTGTACCAAGACCCTTTTGGAAGGATCTCAAAAAATGAGAAGTGAATTGAGCACCACGATCTGAAATAATAGACAATGGTACCACATGTAATCTAACCAACTCATGAATGTATAGCTTGGCATATTATTTGGCACCATAAGTTGTTTTAAGCGGTAAGAAGTGAGCCAATTTTGTCATTTTATCAACAATAATCCAAATAGAATCAAAGTGCTTCGGCGTTGACTTATTGGCAATTATGGAAACTGGCTACAAACTTGGCAATGTCTCATTTCATACCACACCACCAGTACGCTTCCCTCAAGTATTTATACCTCTTTATAGATCCAGGATGAATAGAGTAGAATGAATTATGTGCTTCCTTCAAAATCATGTCCCTCAATTCATCAGCATTAGGCACACACAACCTACCTTGGTATCTAACGACACCATCTCCACCTTGGGGGGAAACCTTCAGCTTACCATCCTTTACCAAAGCTTTCAATTATGACAAAATGGTGTCAAGGTCTTGTTTGGATTTGACCTCTTCAATCAAAGAAGATTTGGAACCATTAACAACCACAACACCCCCATTTTTAACTTCATCCAACCTTACACCCAACCTAGCCAACCGATGAACTATTTTGGCCAATTCCTTCTTGCCATCATCAATATGAGCTATACTCTCCATGGATACTTAGAGCGTCAACCACAATATTAGCCTTGTCGGGATAATAATACATACTCATATCGTAATCCTTGATGAGTTTCATCCATCTTCTTTGCCTCAAATCAAGATCTTTTTGCATGAACACATATTGGAGAATCTTGTAGTTGGTGAACACATCCACATGAACCCCACATAAATAATGATGCCACATTGTTAAAGAAAATACCATAGTCGTTAATTCAAGATCATGGGTAGGATAATTGCACTCATGCACCTTTAGTTTCCTAGAAGCATAGGCTATGAATTTGCCACATTGCATCAATACACACCCCAAACTAACCCTTGAAGCATCACAATAAAACACAAACCCTTCTAACCCTTTCGGTATAGCCAAGATAGGAGCAGATATAAGCTTTTCTTTCAAAGTTTGAAAACTCTTTTCACATTCATCGGTCCAAACAAAGTTGTCTTCTTTTGTGTCAATTTTGTCAAAGGGGAAGCAATTGAAGAGAAACCATTCATGAACCTTTGGTAGTATCTCGCTAAGCCCAAAAAACTCCTTATAGTCATTGGAGTCAATGGCCTAGCCAAATTTTTTATCACTTCCATTTTCTTAGGGTCCACTTTAATCTCATCACCCGACACCAAATACCCTAGGAATGGTACTTCTTTCAACCAAAGGTCACATTTATCAAATTTAATAAACAACCTCACATCCTTCAAAGTTTGCAACACTGCCCTCAAATGATTTGCATGCTCTTCTTCACTTTGGGAGTAAACCAAAATGTCATCAATGAATGCAACAATAAATATACCAAGGTAGGGTTTGAAGACCCTATTCATAAGATCCATAAATATTTCCAGTACATTGGTTAAGCCAAATGACATCACAAAAAATTCAAAATGCCCATATCTAGTCCAAAAAGTCATCTTGGGAATATCACACTCCCTCACCCTCAATTGGTGGTATCCGGAACGAAAATCAATCATAGAAAAATGACTAGCCCCTAGTAGTTGATTAAATAGGTCATCTATCCTTGGAAATGAATACTTGTTCTTTATGGAAACCTTATTTAGTTATTGATAGCTGATGCACGTTCTAAGGGAGCCATCCTTTTTCCTTAGAAACATCACTGGTGCACCACCCTAAAGTGACTTGCTAGGCCTTATAAAACCCTTCTCTAATAAATCTCTCAATTGGTTCTTTAACTCCACTAGGGCCATAAAGTAAGGGGGAATGGAAATAGGTTGTGTATTGGGGAGGAGGTCTATACAAAATTCTATTTCCTTTTGGTAGGAATACCGGGAAGCTCATTGAGGAAGACATCAAGAAACTTATTGACCACCAGAATCGACTCAATAGGAGGGACTTTAGACTCAACATACCTAACCCTTAATAGATGGTAAATGCAACCCTTAGAAATCAATTTTCGGGCCTTAAGACAATAAATGAACCTACCCTTAACCACTGAATTATGACCTTCCCACTCAAAGACGAGCTCATTAGGAAATTGAAACTTAACTTTGCAGGTTCTACAATCAATGGAAGCATGGTAAGCATGTACTAATCCATCCAAAAAATGATATATAACTCCACCATGCAAAGTTTAACAAAATTACAAGGCATGACTCTATAGACACAGGAAAATCCCTATAAGCTTTTCTAACAATAATGGACTCACCAACGGGGCTAGACACATCAATGGGTTCACACAATAACTCGGGACACGCATAAAGCTTATTAGTAATAAAAGGAGAAATGAAAGAAAAAGTGGCACCCAGATCCAATAAAGCATACACATCATAATCAAAAACCTTTAACATATCGATAACCACATCAGGCACCTCATCCACTCCTTACCTACCTCAAAGAGCATAAAATTGGTTAAGATGTAGAGCACCCCCTTGTTGTCAACCTTGTGCTCTTTGATCAACATGAGCACCTTGCCCTTGAAGACGACCATCTCTACCTTTGTTTTAAGCATATGGACAATCAACAATTTTGTGGCCCAACTTCCCACACCCAAAGCATGCACCCGTATTCCTCCAACATGTGCCACCATGATTTCTCCCAAATTTTTGGCACCTAGGATGAGTCACACCACCATTACAACCTTGAACCTTAGGGTTAGGCACCCTATAATTAGCAAACCTTTGGTTATGAGAATTAGAGGGCCCTTGGCCTTGAAATTTGTGGCCTTGTTGAAAATGACCACCCTTAGTGCCTTGAAAACCACCATCATACTAAGCCCTCTTGGACTCTCCACTCCTCCTCTTTCTAAGTTTCTCCCCTTCAAGTTGTTCATCATAAGTTATAAGCTGAGAAAAGTCCATATGACCCACAAGCATGGTGGTGCAGCATTCTTCATTTATCAAATTGAATACCCTCGACACAAACTTGTTTATCTTGACCTAGAGTCAGCAACCAAGTGAGGAGCATATTTGAGAGCTTGATAAACTTAAGGGGATGCTCCCTCACACTCATGGATTCTTGTTTGAGATTCATGAACTTTATCTTATTTTCCTCTCTCAAATCGATAGTGCAAAAATGATTGAGGAAGACGGCCTTGAATTCCTCCTTTGGAATAGGACCATTGTCCTCTCTCTCTTTCTTCCATTGAGTAAATCAAATTTATGCAAGGCCTTTGAGTTTATAGGCCACAGTTCTTCCTTATCCTCCAAAGTTACCCCTATAATACAAGTACCTTGTACATCTCATCAATGAATTTTTAGGGATCCTCTTCCATTTTGGAGCCATAGAACTCTAGGGGGGTTCATTCTCATAAAATCCCTCAATATTGAAGTCGGGGTGGGCACATTAGGAGCTTGGGCTCCTTGGTTCAATTGTTTGGTCAGAGCTTGTTCCAACATAGCAATGAAATTTCAGTACTCGATGTGTGTAACCCCTTCTTCTCAAAGAGATTGAGGAACTAAAGGGGTCCGATCACCCTACGGCGAGGAGCTCTTTGTGGCATTCTCCTTGGCGGCATGATCTAAAAAAGCAAAATACCATCCATTAGGAAAAGGGAATCTTAATTTAATTCTATAGCACGACATAGATTATGAAGAAGAGAACCATTTCTGAAGACGCCTCATAGCCTCCTATTCATAATTGTGGCATGCTTCACAACTATGAACAAGACTCTACTTGACATGGTGTATTGGATTTTCATGGACCATTTTCAAAACTAGTTCTTATATACCAAGCTTTTCACGACCCAATCCTAGGGCCTAGATGTGATACGGCAAATAGGAAACCCAAAGGCAATCCAAACAAGCCTCTTAATATATCATTCACACATCCTTGGTTTCGGAAACATAATTAATCAAACAAGCAAGTAAAAAATAATTCTAGGGGAACCAAGACTTTGAATTCAAGCTATGGGAATGTTTTAGGGAAGCGGATTTGCATGAATCACATAACAAATAAAGTCTAAGGGGTCGGTACAGATGACTCACACTATGGGGATGTTTCCAGGACTTGAGACTTTCATCATATCATTAACAAATATCAACATATAAAGGCAAATAGGGAATAAGGGAAGTCTTTCATAAACATATAAACATAATGGGAGTTAAGCCCAATATATACATTTTCCATATCTAACGACACCTCTAATACAAATGAAAAAGGGTCCAAGAAATCGTTCAGGATCACCCTCAAAAGATAAGTATCAAAAAATATATAAGTCTTAACAAAAGAATGAAAGTAAAGTGGATATTGTCTTCGAAGTGGAGGAGGACTAACAAATAACAATGTTCAAACAATCCAGCTAGCCATGTGAAGGAAGAGGATGAATAGGAGCTTCGGTCCCTACATGGTTAGATCATGTAGGCAAAAGAAATATGCGTTAGTACTTGGAATGTACTAAGTATGTAGGGTGCAATACAACAAGGGAACATAATCCACAATAAAATAATATGCATATTCATAGAGAATGGATACAATCTCAATATGACATGAATGATCAATGCTTTAGCCAAAACGTGCATGAGGAATAAATAAATCATATAACACATCATACATAGGTGAGAAAGGACCATAACCGACAAATAAGACCAAGTGAGCTACTACTTGGAATCTCGATGTTCACTCCACACCGAAAAAGAAGTGGTTTACTTTGCCAAGGCAAACCATCTACTCACGTTACAATAAGACATTTTCGAAGAGATTGTCAAATATCCCTACCTTACGACATGGACTTTTTGGAGGGTGTCACAATATATCGTTACCTTATGGTATCACCTTTTTGTTACAGCATAGCCTTTTTGGTGTGTATTAAGATAGGTCCTTACCATACGATATAATATTTTCGATAGGAGCTATAATGTATTCTACCTTATCATATGACCTTTTTAGTAAATATCACTCAATACCCTATGGTGACATATAGTTATGGGACTGTGGCTACCAACCAAGGTCCGTTCGATGCTAGGTCAACAATCCCATGGAATACTCAATTCATAAATATATTCATATTTTACATAATTTCATAACTCATGGTAGCATCATAAGAGTAGCTCATCAAACCATCACATCATAATATCAAGAAAGGGTTTCTTAGCATTCACGACATTTTTGATATTCTCATGAGCTCATAGTATGCACAATAGCCCTTCAACATTTATAATATTCACAATTCACATGTCTTACAATAAGACTTTCATCAACATAGAAGCTTATCACATGGCTTGATCAAAATATGATGGGTATACATACATATGCTTAAAATCATGTATTTTAAGAGGTTAATACATGGGAAAAGTAAAATCAATTCACTTGAAAATCTTTCAAATAAACCCACCAATATTATAGTAAAACCCCAATTTGGGTATTATAAAATCCCACTAAAATTTACCAATTCTTTCATAGTTTGCATAGTTCACAACATGTATAGCTTCAATAGATATAAATCAACTCATGGAATAATTCTTCAATAGGTATTCATGCTTAACAATCAATACTTAATGAATCCAAACTCAATTCATGTGTATAATGCTCAACAAAGCTTACCCATAAGTTATTTAATCATGAAATTTGACAAGAGGAGAAGGATTCGGTCCTCGCAATCCAAAGAGTCTTGAGATTCTTGAGATCAAAATGGGAAATTGATAGTGTTTTGGAGAGGATGTTTTAGGGAATTTTTGTGAACTTAGAGATGAAAATGGATGAGGAATAAAGGAAACCTGTTTATATAGGCATTGAGTTATTACTCAGTTTCCCTTAAGTGAAAATTGAAACTAAGGAATATTTTGAACTAGTCCACGATAAGCCCGCGACGTGGACTTGTCGTAAAGTATTATATTTTCACATGATGTTCAATATTTCTTCCCCACTTTTCCCTAGGAATGATTGTAGGACATTTGTACACTAGTATGCGACAAGTCCACCTCGCAGATTGGTCGCAAATCTTTTTTGTTAAGCCCAAATCACCAAAAAAATTTATTTTTGCTACAGATCATATAAAAATCAAAGACCACCCCTTTCCTACACAATTTTGCGCTCTGAAACTGAATATAATGTCGGATTTGCAAAATCATACATAGATTTAGAGTTATTTGAGAAATACACTATTAGGCACTTTTCTGAGACGTATGAGAGGTGCTACATTTATTCCCATTTTAGACCTATTTCATTCACCAAAACTCCTAAAAATCCTCTTAAAACCTCCCAAGTCTTCTCTTCCAAATTCAACTTAAATTCTAGGATTTTAAGACTCCTCTATTGAAATCCAAACATCAAGGTGACTTCAAGCTTCTCCTATATTCTTCAAGAACATTGCGGTATGTGGGTTTCTACATCTATGAGTCCTACCACCCATGGACTCCAAAACTCTTTCCAACTCAATCCTTTATTTAAAGGTTGATTTCTTTATGGTTATTTCATATTATTCTTTAAATGCATGATTCATGTTGGAAATTGTCATCTATTCATTGGGAATGTATGAACTCCTTTTTAATGTTGATGTTATGAAATATTTTTGTTTCTTGAGCTATATAAGCTATCCTACGATGAAATGTTATTAAGATTTATGGTTTATGATATGAATTTCACAATGCCCTAACTATAGGTTTCTCAATGTATATGGTGGGTTGTTTGAATGGTTTTAAGTGAATATGTTTTACCTCATTCATGCAAATTACTTTTGATTTTCACTAATTTAAGTCTATTACGAAGCCCTGCTCATGATGTTATGGTTTTAATGAGCTACACCTATTAAGATATTATGATTAACAAGTTCATGCATGTTGTTATTATGCCTACGTTTATGTATTCCATAGGACTAGAGTTAGCACCGAATGAGGCTTAAGGTGGGGGCTCAACCTAAGGGGTCCTTATATAAAGTTGTAGTCTCACAACTATGTTACCACAATAAGATTATTTATTAGCTAGTGGATCCATATATAGCTTAATGTTCATGTTTCAAGTACCAAAATGGGTTATATTCCATAAGATAAAGCATTCTTTGAAATGGGTTAGATCCCATAAGGTGAGGTATAGTTAACCTTTGCAAGTATATTAGTCATTTTCTGGTGTGAAAGCAACATCGAGATTCCATGTAGTAGCTCACATGGTCTTAAGTCTTGGTTAAAGTCTCCTCCCACATATGCATGCTATGTTATGAACTTATGCTTTTACTTTACATCCATGTTTTAACTGAGTGATTGATCATTCATGTCATATTTAGTGTATTGCCTTTGTTTATCATTATGCATCTTGTCTAATTTGGCTTACTATTTCCTTATTTCGTTGCATCTCGCATACTTACTACATTCAAAGTACTAATGCATATTTTTTCCTACATGATCTAACCAATGTATGGATCAAAGATCTTCCCCATCCACCTTCTCGTGGCTAGTACGATTTGTGAAGACTTTTCTTGTGGTGAGGGGAAACACTCATTTTCTATCTATTATACTTATGTTTAGACTTTGCTACCTTAGTTATTTACTTTGAATATCAGTCTGGGACATGTCTTGGTACCTTTTTCATCTATGATTAGAGGTATTGTAGAATGACATGGTTGTATGAATCATACAACTCTTTGTATCTATGGATACTTTCCCTTAGTCCTTATCCAATGCAAGTTGTTGTTTTTGATGATATTAGCAAGGTGGTAAATTTCCTAAGTCCCTACTTCCCATAAAGTGCATCCCATGTCCCCTTCCCCTTAGATTTACTTATTATGCTTGAATAGTTGGAATTACTTATCCCTTGTCCTAAAGAGTTTGTTCTATGACCCAAACCCCCTTAGTATTACTTGATGATAGTTTAACTATGTTTCATCATCAAGGATGTGCTTACATATGCTATGAGGCTTTTTTTATACCTTCAGATTTCCCATTCTGCATGTCACACCTAGGCCCTAGGCTTTGGTAGTGACAAGCTTGGTCTTAAAGCATTACGTTTATAAATGGTCCTCAGAAATCCACCATGCAGCGTGAGTAGAGTCTAGTTCAAGGTTATAAATCACACCACAAAAATGAATAGGAGGCTATGAGTCATTTAGGAAATGACTCACTTCTTCATGATCTATGTCATGCTTTAGGACCTATCTAAAAAGTTCCTATATCTAACAATTACTCTTTGTGCTTCTAGATAATATTGCTAAGGGTATTCCCGATGAGGATCCATCCCTTCCAACCCCACAAGCACCCAATGAGGAATGGGTTACTCATGTGGAGTATCAGAATATTATCATATTATTGGCACAAGTTGTGGTCAACAAAATTAATCATAGGGCCCAAGCTCCTTATACTCCTACTATGGCCTCAAGGGTAAGGGACTTTACAAGAATGAATCCTTTGGAGTTCAATGGCTCTAAATTAGATGAAGATTCCCAAGAATTTATTGATGATGTGCACAAGGTTCTAACTATCATGGGGGTAAGCTCGGAGTAGAAAGCAGAACTAGCATCCTATCATGTCACGACCCAGATAGGGGGCCTAGATGTGATATGGCGAAGGAGAACTCGAAAGTCCTCGATCAAGCCATCATAGAATCATTACACTCATCATCGGTTTTGAAGCGCAGAAAATAAACACATAACATATAAATTCTAGGGAATTAGGGACTTGGGATTCAAACTATGGGGACATTTTTGGGAATGGGATA
>JBCEWC010014639.1:0-14240 GCA_038996855.1 Solanum aculeatissimum
CTTCAAGAATTTCCATGTATTTCATAAAATTCAAACTTAAATCATCATTAAATCACCTAATTTCTACAACCCACAACCCAATGCAATGAAATACTTCAAAATTTAAAGAACTCATAACTAAATAAAGCTTAAATTCATAATTTAAAGATGAGGATTCTTGGGCCTCCATGGATGAAAGAAAATCCATGAATCAAACCCACATACATTGAGTTTAACCAAGAGAATTGAATGGAATTGCAAGAAAGATGAATTTCCCCAAATTTGTTGAAGCTTTCATCAATGGAGGTCAAGAGGATTTAGAGAATTTTGGAGTGAATTGAAGAGTGATAGAATGAATTAGAAGGGATTAAGGTTTGATTTAGGGGAGTTAGGAGACCTTAGAAAGCATAAAAGGGGCATAGGATCTAATTAAATTACGAATTAACCATTAATAAAATAGACTAGATCATTGAAAATAGTTTACCACGGAAGGCACACAGTGGTTGTCTACAAGTTAATGGACTGTGAACCTGCCCGTAAGGCTTCACTTGGCCTTGGCTTCGGCTTGAACTCTCGGGGGACTTTCTGGATCACTTCACGAGAGGCCTCACGGACCATGTAGATGCACACATACCGTGTATTGGTCCTTGGAGCATCACTTGATTCGGAGTCCAACCCCGAACGTTGACAAACTTTCTAGATCACTTCACGGGGACCCCTCATGGGCCGTGAAGGGTCACACAGACCGTTTGGTGGTACGTGGGACCACACTTGGTCCATGGATTGGCCCCCAACCCCTAGAAGCACACTGGACCAACCCACGAACACCCCCACTGACCGTGGACCACCGAACGGTCTGTGGTCCCACCCTTAGACCCTATTTCGGAACCCTTTTCCAGCATACTTTCAAATATAGGCAGTCTCGCTGCAAGATCCATAACATTCATATCCAAGCTCTAACTTGAGTGAAACTAGTTGTATTGCTAATAATAACTCAAAGATCATCGATTTGATATATAGAATACCATACAATTCATACCGTACCAAAAGATATGGCCTCTCAAAGTCAGTGCTGCTTAAACGGCCTTACAACCTTCCACCAAAATGATTCCCTTGAATCCGACCACTTAAATACAACCCATGACTACCAAAATTCAACCATGACCAGTTCAACACTAACATTGACCAACCATTAAAAATTTCAAAAATATTTGGGTTGTTACATAGTACTTCTTTGATTAATCAATAATGTGTCAGCATTAGAAATATTTACGACATCAAGCCATGCACTTATAGTCTTGCAGATGCTTTATATTAATAAAAACTAGTTGATGAAACTAAATATATAAAAAGGTTTAAATAAAGAAGAACATAATATTGTATTATGTGCAAGTTATAGAAATACAGATACTTCAATGAAACTATAATGACTTGACAGATAAAGTTTGAGAGTAACATCAACTATTTCAATCGCCCAGAAGTTGCAAGTTACAAAAACAGAGGAGTTACATTTTAAGAATATTATGTCTTAGAAATAATTTTCTAAGATAAAAGTTAAGATGAAAGAGATAGTTGAAGCTTTCCTTGGATCAACTGTTAAGAATATTGTGGTTACTCTTTCAGCCTACTTCAATGACTCTCAACGTCAGGCACACAAAAATATAGGTCTTATTTCAGGTCTTAATATGATGCGTATTATCAATGAACCTACAACAGTTTCTATTTCTTATGGTATTGATAAGAAGGCAACCAGTGTTGGTGCGAAGAATGTACTCATCTTTGATCTATTGGTGGTGATACATTTGATATCACTCTTCTAACAATTAAGAAAGGTATCTTCGAGGTGAAAGCTACTTCCAGAGATACCCACCTTGGAGGTGAGGACTTTGACAACAAGATGATAAATCATTTTGTTCAGGAATTCAAAAGAAAGAACAAAAAGGATATAAGAGATAATCCTAGGGCACTCAAGAAATTGAGAATTGCAAGTGAGAGGGCAAAGAAGACACTTTCATCCACTGTTCAGGCCACTTTTGAAATTGACTCTCTGTATGAGGGTATTATTTTTACTCCACAATCACATGTGCTAGATTTGAAGAGCTTAACATGGATCTATTCTGGTATCCCTCTTGCTCCCAGGGGAGTTCCTCAAATCACAGTGTGCTTTGACATTGATGCTAGTGGTATCTTAAATGTCTCTGCTGAGGATAAGACCACTAGAGAGAAGAACAAGATTACCATCACCAATGAAAAAGGCATACTCTAATAGAAAGAGATCGAGAAGATGATTCAGGAAGCAGAGAACAAATATGAGGATGAAGAACACAAGAAAAAGGTTGAGGCAAAGAATTCTTAGGAGAACTAAGGCTACAATATGAGAAACACAGTGAAAGATAAGAAGATTTCATCCAAACTATTTGCTGATGACAAGACTAAGATTAAGGATGCCATTGACCAAGTCATTCAGTTGCTCGATAGTAACCAGCTTGTTGAGGCTAATGAGTTTGAGGACAAAATGAAGGAGCTTGAGGATCTATAACCAATCATTGGAAAAATGTACTAGGGGGCAGTTTGTGATGGTGGTTCCATGGATGATGAAGGTCCTACTTCTAGTGGCAGCGGTGCTAGTCCCAAGATTGTGTAGGTGGACTAAGTTGATGCTTCCTATATTGGTTTTGATTTTATATTTTTAGTGACCTAGAATTTTTGTTTCAAATATTCAGCATAGTAGTTGGTTTATAGCGGAAACTCTACAAATATCTCTTTATTTATGCAATGAAGCACAATTTTTTGTTGTAAGAAATTACTCCCTCAACTAGGTGTCCCAACTTAATAATCTTCCATTGATTGTACCAACTAAAAACTTGACTACAGATAGTACTCCAACAACTAGTAATCCCAACACTACAATCTTTTAATAATTACAAAAAATGGAAATGACATGATTATACAAGAGAAGAAGAAGATGAAGAGTAACTGGAACAAAACAAATAGTAAAGATATTTTAGAGAAGAAAACAATCAACTTATCCAAGAGGAGGCATACATATAAAATAATAGTAGATGAAAATAAATTTATATGAACTAGATGACCTACGATCTGTTCTGGTATCTCTATTTTGAGAAATTACGTATTATTACTGAAAGTGGATTAAATTTGCAATTTTTAGAGAGTTATTAGAATGTATCAGCTACCAGAGATTCAAGTAGATTGAAAACTAAGATTTAGTTTGACAAGAATGGAAGAATATATGGTGGAGCTATTAGAATGTATCTTCTTGAAAGATCTCGAATTAGCCATGTTTCAAATGCAAACAAAACTAGCACAATTTTTGCCTTCTATGCTTAGCATCATAGTAGAGAATTTGAATCAGTTTAGTTGTTGTTTATATATCATTCTTCAGTTTGAGTCAATTTGGGTGTCTAAATATATTAATAGCCACAAAATACACTACAAACTTGAATATACTTAAAAAAATGCGACCAACAATTCCAAAAGAAAGAAGAGTAACTCGATCAAAGAGTGTACTTGAACAAAAGAACAACGAATCGAATTTGGAGAAAAAAAATCAACTCATAGAAGATCATAAGTCATACCATAGATTCTACTTTATAGGCTCGTAGAAGATCATTCATGCCATAGAGTCAAGTAGATAGAAAATAGAGGTTCAGTTTGACCATGAATGGAAGAGTACTTCTTGAAAGATCTCAAATTACTCATGTTTCAAATCCAAACAGAACTAGCACAATTTCTTTCTTTTATATTTATCATCACTATAGGCAATTTGAAGTAGTTTAATTGTTCTTTATATATCTTTCTTTATTTTGAGTCAATTTTATCATCTAAATATGATTAATAGCCACATAACAAACTACAAACTTGAATATACTTTAAAAGAAAGCGACCAACAATTCCAGGAGAAAAAAGATTAACTTGAACAAAGAGTAATTACTTGAACAAAATAACAACAAATCAAATTTAGAGAATGAAAAAAATATCAACTCATAGAAAATCATGAGTCATACTAGATATTTTACTTTATAGACTTATAGAAGAACAGTCATGCTGAGAATCAGTAGATAGAAAATAGAGGTTCAGAGAGTTACTAGAACATATTAGCTACAAGATATTCAATTAGATAGAAACTAAGATTTAGTTTGACAAGAGTGGAAGAATATATGGTGGAGCTATTAGAACGTATCTTCTTGTAAGATCTCGAATTATCCATGTTTCAGACGCAAACAGAACAACATAATTTCTGCCTTCTATGCTTAGCATCACAGTAGGGAATTTGAATCAGTTTAGTCATTATTTATATATCTTTCTTCAGTTTGAGTAAATTTGGGTGTCTAAATACATTAATAGCCACACAATACACTACAAACTGGAATATACTTTAAAAAAAAAAGACGACCAACAATTCCAAGAGAAAGAAGAGTAACTCGATCAAAGAGTGTACTTGAACAGAAGAACAACGAATCAAATTTGGAGAACAAAAAAAATCAACTCATAGAAGATCATAAGTCATAGCAGTGATTCTAATTTATAGACTCGTAGAAGATCATTCATGCCAAAGAGTCAAGTAGATAGAAAATAGAGGTTCAATTTGACCATGAACGAAAGAGTACTTCTTGAAAGATCTTGAATTACCCATGTTTCAAATTTAAACAGAACTAGCACAATTTCTTTTTTTTATACTTAGCATCACTGTAGGCAATTTGAAGTAGTTTAATTGTTCTTTATATATCTTTCTTTATTTTGAGTCAATTTGGTCATCTAAATATGATTAATAGCTACACAACACACTATAAACTTGAATATACTTTAAAAGAAAGCGACCAGCAATTTCAAGAGAAAAATGAGTAACTTAAATAAAGAATAATTACTTGAACAAAAGAACAACAAAAAGAATTTAGAGAATGAAAGAAAATATCAACTCATAGAAAATCATGAGTCATACCAGATATTTTACTTTATAGACTCATAGAAGAACAATCATGCTGAGAATCACGTAGATAGAAAACAGAGGTTCAGAGAGTTATTAGAACATATCAGCTACCAGAGATTCAAGTAGATAGAAAACTAAGATTTAGTTTGACAAGAATGGAAGAATATATGGTGAAGATAATATAATTTATATTCTTGAATCAGTTTAATTGTTCTTTATACATCTTTCCTCAGTTTGAGTCAATTTAGTTGTCTAAATATGATTTACAGCCACACAATACACTACAAACTTGAATATACTTTAAAAAATGACCAACAATTCTGAGAGAAAGAAGAGTAAGTCGTACAAAGAGTAATTACTTGAATAAAAGAACAACAAATCAAATCTAGAGAACAAAAAAAGTATCAACTCATAGAAGATCATGATTCATACTAGAGATTCTACTTTACCAACTCGTAGAAGATCAGTCATACCAAATAGTCAAGTAGATAGAATACAAAGGACTAATTACTAAAAACTTTAGAAACCAGATACACTACCTTCTCAATAAACTACTGAATTAAGGAAGGGAATACAAACAGAGTTATAACTCACACAAAACAAAGGATAGACCAAATTAAGAGAAGGAAAAAGATCAACTCACAAAATGGAGGAATACCTGATTAGATTCGAATATAAAACAAAAATTGTGTTGAGATCATTGGTCGGTAGAACTACGCTTTCTCTATTTTGAGAAAATACAGATGAAACGCTAAGAATTAGGCTAAGATCTATCCTAGGCAGACCTGTGATTTCTCTATTTTGTGAAAGTAGAGATTAAACAGTAAGAACTACGAGCTACACTTAGAACGATGCTCGGGAAATCACTGCTCTAGTTAGTTGATCTAAATAAAGCTTTATTTTCTTTGGTTCTTTTAAAATTTATATTTTTGGCGCTAATTTAAGTCCAACTTTTGTGATATATTTAGAATCAGTCCCCTGCATTTTTTCAATCTTATTATACTATAAACTTGAATACATTTACATTAAAAAGATGATCAACTAGTCTGAGAGAAAAAGAATAACTCAAACAAGCATCATACAAGTAGATTTATAACTCACACAAAACAAAGGAGAAATCAAATTTAGAGAAGGAAAAAGATCAACTCGCAAAAGTGGAGGCATACCAGATCAGATTTGAGTACAAAAATAGAGGATTGTGTTGAGATTGTTGCTAGGCATACCTGTGCTTTTATGTTCTGAGAAAATACAGATGAAACGTTAAGCTTTCAGGCAAACTTGTACTGTCTCTCTGTTTGAGAAAAGGAAGATGAAACGCTAAGCTTTCAAGCAGACCTGTGTTTTCTCTATTTTGACAAAAACAAATGAAATGGTAAGCGCTACAGCTGCGTACACTGAGATCGCTCTTGGCAGATTTCTGCTCTCTAGGACTCTCAGATTTTGGGTGTAAAGTGTTGAGAAACAAAACGTTTTATGTTTTTTATTTTTTTAGATTTTTGGTTTTTGGCGCTAAAGTTTTGGTTAAAGTTTTTTAAAAATAATTATTAATTAAGTTGCCCCTCTTTCTATCTCTTAATTAGGACCCCTAAATTATAATTTAGGACCAGTTATTAATTTCTTTAGAGACTAGATTTAGTACCTTCATTATAAGATATAGAATTAGGGACCGGAATAAATTCTTGTTCCAATACATGTACTTTTAGAGACGGGATGATTAACCTGTCTCTAAGTGTTGGTCTTAAATAAATCTTTTTCTTGTTGTGAGACCTGGATAAATGTTGCAGAACTGCAACTGGAGTGACTTATGAGGGCTTTTATGGCCCATAGAGGATTCTATGGCCTGTAGGAGCATTCTCGTAAGTCACCCTTTTCAAGTCAGTGAAGACTTACAAGAGGGCCTACAACTCGTAACTCCTTTTATGACCCATAAAAAGGTCTCATGACAAATTTTAGTAGCTTAAATTTTTGGACTCTTTACCTACGAGAGAAATGTACAGCCCGTAAAAAGATCCATGACCCGTAGACGCAGTTTCGTGGGTCTCTCGATAGTTTTTAACAAGGTTATTTCAATCCTTTTATATCCTTTTTTAATTAAATCCTTGTACATTTTGAACATAATTTAAGTCCTAAAACCATAACCCTAGCTATCTTTACTATTTTTCACGCTTAGGGATTCCTTGAGAGCATCAAATAAGAGAAAAAACTGTGTTGCAAATTCAAACGCAAGGAACGACTGAGGTTTGATTATTTCTCCAACTTCCAAATATGTAAGACTTCCTAAAGTATTGAACTATGTCCGCTCACATGCCCCTTCATCTATTCAAGTCGAGATTGAGAATATGAATGGAGCCTTGAAAATCTTATCTTCTTAATATCAAATTTTCTTCATTTATTATGAATTCTTATGATGATGTATGATATAATTTTTGCATTGCACAACCACCTATATGGAATTGAGATATAAATTTTATACTTGCTATCTTGAACCCTAAATTGCATGAGTTATGAAGTTTTGTACTCGGACTGAGTTGAGATTTGACTTTGATTGTCTGAGCTGATCGAATAAATTGAGTATGAGTAAACATGAAGAACATAGTGTGTTGTAATTTCATATCCATTGATTCATTTTGCTTGTAATTCATGATGAGTCTGATTGAGTGAGTGTAAATGACTGTTTGAGTTGAGTCATGATTGTGAGTTGACTATTTTTTCTTGATTGAATGAGTTGATGCGGACTGAGATAAGCTGAATTGAGGTAGCCCACTGAGGTTGAGACTCGAGTTGATTTATATGAGTATGATTGATATTTGAGTTGATTGATGAGTCGAGCATATTTTAGTCTTGGGAGAAGTATCGAGCATCGAGATGGGAGCGAGTGAATAACTGCTCTAACCCACAGAACTATGTTACTAGCATAGGATAGTGGTACAACACGCTCTAGCAACTTTTTTCCCAAAAGATAGACATTTATTATGGATCCATGAGAGAGGGTTGATCGTTCTTTACCTTGGCAAGTTTAGGACGAGCTTAGAAACGATATCACCTTCGTTTTGCATCACCAACCTAAAGGTGGTGGGATTGGATATCGATTAAGAGAAACTCCTAAGCACGCACTGATTGAGCATAATATTTCAAAACTGAGTTAAACATTACTGAGTCTATCTTAAAAGCATGATTTATTCTAAGCTTGTATATGTACTGAGTTGAGTCATGAGTTGATTGAGTTGAGTGAATGAGTCAGGTTTTATTTTTCTTGAGCTATTTTACATACCAATATATTCCATGTACTGATGTCCATTTGGACTTGCATCATTTTATGATGCAGATACAGGTGATAGAGGACTTTAGCCCGTTGATCATTGAGGTCCCTTTCAGTGCATTTTCAAAGTTGGTGATCCCTCCTTGCTTTATAGAGGAGCCCTTTTTACTTTCTTATTCAGTATTTGCTATTTTCTTTGATTGGAGTAGCTATGACCTGTCATGGTACCTTCTAGATGGATTAGAAAGACGCTTCATAGTCTAGATTGAGATTGTTGATATAGACACTGTTTGAGTAGTTTCTTTCCTACTAATCTCAATTATTTTAGACTACTTATATTTATTTAACTACGGTTCTTTATTTGAGTATTTTCTTCCACTGTTGAGTTGACATGACGATGAGTCCAGGTGGTCCTCTTGGAGAATCAGAAATAGTTCTTCAAGTGTCGGCCACGCCGAGGGTACCCTCCCGGGGCGTGACATCAGTTTTCATTTGAGGTGGATGTTATGTATTCATGAAGCCCGTTATATTTTAATTTTAGGTTATAACAAATCAGTAACATTTAAACTAATTTTTGTTTAAAATATATACTCATTAAATATCTATAATAATAAATTTATATACCTTTTTATATAACAATCTCATACAACAATTAAGAGCATTTGTATTGGTTAAATTTTACAAATTATCTTCAATTGTTCGATTTAGTCGTATTTTTCTCTTTCAACATCATTATCACATTTTTTCATGCAAGTCTTTCACTTACCAAGAAAGTCTTACTTTCTCCCTCTTCTTCTTCGTATGAACCGCCATTAGTGGGACTCTAAAAAAAATACTCCATTCTTGTTCATCTTAGTTAATTTATTTTCTTTCCTTTACATCTTACATCATATATAGAAAAGGTAATGTTAATATTACTCCTAGAAAGAGACCTAGGTTAGTAGAGGAACAAAAACATGGGCAATCGGAGATTGAACCACCA
Source organism: Solanum aculeatissimum (assembly GCA_038996855.1). Taxonomy (NCBI): domain Eukaryota; kingdom Viridiplantae; phylum Streptophyta; class Magnoliopsida; order Solanales; family Solanaceae; genus Solanum; species Solanum aculeatissimum. Next base: position 9,169 of record JBCEWC010014639.1, read on the forward strand.
AACTTTCAAATATTAGCACAAACTCCGATAAGAAATGTCAAGTCTCATGATAAGAAGAGTCGAACAACACTGAAGACTGAAGCAACATTGAAGAAAAATCCAATTTCATTGTCTAGGAAAAATAAGGACAAACAAAATTGGTGTGTCAAATAAGGGGCAATGAAGATGATTGAAGCAACATTGAGGAAAAATTCAATTTCATTACTTTTGTTATGGATATTAATGCAATTTGATTCTCCTGTATATATGAATGATTTTTTGGGTATAAAGTACAAATTTATTTAATATATAGTTAATTTTGACATAAAATAGTTATTATTTTAATTCTATAATAATATGAATTTGGTATGATTTGTTTTTCATATAAATGTTGTTTGCATAGAAAAGTTGAGTAATTTAGAGGCTTGAAGTAGTGGCAGAAATGTGAACAATATGTGGGACAATACTGTTGTTGCATTAGGAAAGTACCTACCGCGGTACTAGAGGTTTCGAGAGGGACCTTTGGTGCACGTCAGGGCGATTGGTCGTGGAATGAGAAAGTCCAAGGCAAAGTGAAATCTAAGAAGATTGCTTATACGAAGTGGTTGGACTGTAGGGATGAGGATGAAAAATTGAGTCTTAAGGAGATCTACAAGACGGATAAGATAGAAGCGAAGATAGCGATGTTGAATGCTAAGACAACAGTGTTTGAGCGCCTATATGAGGAGCTAAGTAATAAAGGTGGGTACAAGAGATTGTATAGGCTTGCTAAAGAGAGGGAAAAGAAAGTCCTCGACTTGGACTAAGTGAAGTGCATCAAGGATGAGGAGAGTAAGGTGTTGGTGGATGAGACTTCCATTAAGCTACGGTGGCAAGCTTACTTTCATAAACTCTTAAACAAAAAATGAAAATAGAGATATTTAGTTGGGTAAGTTGACACACTCCAAAAGTCATCAAGATTTTGGTTATTGCAGACGGTTCAGAGTTGACGAGGTTAGACGTGCTATTAGTAGGATGAAGAAAGGGAGCACAATTGGACCTGATGAGATTCCAATAGATTTTTGTAAGAACATGGTCAAGGATGGCATAGAGTAGTTGACTAGACTGTTCAATACTATTATGAAGACTCCCAAGATTCCTGATGAATGGAGGAAGAGTACAATGGTTCCATTGTACAAGAACAAGGGTGATATTCAAAACTGTAATAATTACAGGGGTATCAAGTTATTAAGTCACACAATGGAGGTCTAGGAGAGAGTGGTAAAGATGAGGATGAGAAATGAAGTGTCTATTTTAGAGAATCAGTTTGGTTTCATATTGGGGTGATCGACTACTGAATCAATTCATCTTGTTTGGAGATTAGTGGAGAAATATAGGGAAAGAAAGAAGGACCTCTATATGGTGTTCATTGATCTTGAGAAGGCCTATGAAAAAGTTTCGAGGAATGTCCTATGGAAGTGTCTAGAGGTGAAAGGCATTCCAATGGTATATATTAGGGCGATAAAGGATATGTACGATGGAGCCAAAACTCGGGTAAGAACGGTCGGAGGAGACTCAGAGTATTTTCCTGTTGAGATGGGACTTCATCAAGGATCTGTATTGAGCCCTTATCTATTTTCCTTGGTGATGGATGGGTTGATGCGGTCTATTCAGGAGGAGGTTCCATGGTGTATGTTATTTGAAGATGACATAATACTGATTGATGAGACTCAAACTAAAGTTAATGATAAATTGGAGGTTTGGAGACATGTTTTGGAATCTAAAGGGTTCAAACTAAGCATGACCAAAATAAAATACTTGGAGTGCAAATTCAGTGTTGCGAGGGATGAAGCAGACATTGATATGAGGCTTGTCACTCATCCTATTCCCAATAGAGAAAACTTTAAATATCTTGGGACCATCATCCAGAGTAGTGGTGATATCGATGATGATGTCACACATTGTATTAAGGTAGCATGGACTAAATGGAGGCTTGTCTCTGGAGTATTATGTGATAAGAATATACCACCTAAACTCAAAGGTATGTTTTATAGAATGGTGATTAGGCCGTCTTTGATGTATGGGGTAGAGTATTGGCCAATAAAAAACTCACATGTTCAGAAGATGCAAGTCGCGAAGTTGAGGATGTTGCGATGAATGTGTGATCATACGAGGAGTGATAAGATTAGGAATGAGACCATTTGGGAGAAGTTAAAGGTTGCCCCTATAGCTGATAAGATGAGGGAAGCGAGACTGCGATGGTTTGGACATATGCAGAGAAGAAGTATTGATGCTCCTGTTAGGAGGTGCGAGAGCTTAGATTTAGGAGTTACGCGAAGGAGTAGAGGTAGACCGAAGAATTATTGGAGGGAGGTGTTCAGACAAGATATGGTGAAACTTGATCTTACCGAGAATATGACCTTAGATAGAACAGAGTGGAGGTCAAGAATTAGAGTAGCAGACTAAAAGGTTAGTAGGATTAGGTTGATGTCTGGACTTGGGGTATAGTAGGGTAGTAGGGTTAATCGTGTTTTTATATCTTGGGTTGTCATTATTCGTTATATATATGTTAATTTTTATCGTATTTACACACTTTCATGTACTTTTCATTATTAGTTGCTCTTCCTATTTCCTTTTTTTTCATATCTAGTTTATTCTACTTATGGGTTTTTGAGACCAAGGTTCCCAGAAAATAACCTCTTTACCTTTGAGGTAATAGTAAGGTCTGCGTACATTCTACCCTCCCCAAACCCCACTTGTGAGATTTCACTGGGTATGTTGTTGTTTGTATATATTTTATTTGCATAATAATAAAAAACTGACTTTGAATTTATTATTATTAGCAAGAATTTTATATAAATTTGATATTTTTTATTTGTAGGTTTACTGTTTATATTTGGTATAAAGTTCAATTCTTGTGTTGCCATGCATTTGGTATAAATTGATATAATTTATGAATTTTCACATTGCGTTTGTTGGTGAATTGAATTTGAGATGAAAAGTGATATGTGTATTATTGTATTTGTTGTATTTACTTTTTGGATTAATTTGGTATAAAATACACGTGTTTAGTATATATACATTTGGTATATATGTAGTAGGTGACATGAACTTGATATAAAATTGGTATGATGTGCATTATATCTTTGATGTGTTAATTTTTTCTATTTATTTGGTACAAAAAAAATATTATCCTATTTTTACTGTTTAAATCTATATGAAGTTTAAATTGTATAAATTTTAAAGTTCTCTGACATATATGACTGATTTTTTTGTGTAATATTTTATCAATGTTGACATGAAATTGTTAATTTTTTATGAACCCTATAATTGATATGAAATTGATTTAATTTGCATTTCATATATGTTGTGTTTGCATAATAAACAATATCGAATTGTAGAATTTCAAAAACTACATTAAATTCATGTCAATACTTGTTAATTAAACACATTTATACTTTACACCAAATTAATACAAAATATAAACACAAAATACATACAATATACATTATACCAAGTTCATATCATATTCACGTCATTAATAAATCTAATGCAGATACTCAAAAAATATATCAACGTCATACCTATTATGTGACAGCACATGAATTATACTTTATACAAAAAATAAACAGTCTATATATAATCAAAGAATACCAATAAATTATATGAAATTCAAGACAATCAAATAAATTATAACTCCGCTCATATCTTATTATGTCAAATTACAAACTACACTCATACCCATTTTTGCATAACAATTAAACGATCAAACAAATTTAAAAAAAATATTTTTTTTATAGACTTAAAACACCTTTTTGAATTCATGATCTATTATTATTTTTAATTTTAAATTAATAATGGATATGAAAGAGAGTAGGAGGAAAAAAAGGAACTACAATATCTTATCAATAACTGTTTAAAATGGAAATGGTAAAATAAAACAAAATCAAATTAATGATAAGTGAAAGATCTTTAATTTGATGGAACACTTAATTAAACCAACAACTAAATAATTAATTTTTAATAGCTTTTCTGTAATGATCCATTAGATTATTTTGAGAATGAGTCCACACGTTTTCATAAAAGACCCTTTTCGTAAATTAAATGAGTAATTTGGACTATTCGATAACTATGATTATTTAAGTTATAGGTAACTTTGGATAACTAATTTAATTAGGGGACTATATTGATTACTTATTATATATCCTATACCACTTAACCTATTTATTAAAGTAAGGTAGTGGGGTTTAATATTTTACTCTACAACCTAAGAAAAATAAAGAGGGAGAAAGAAAAAAAAAAGCAAAGCAAGAAAACATAGAGTTGTGTCGGATAAAAAAAGAGAGGAACTAGAGCAAATTAATCGAGCAAAGGTATAACAGATCTTTGTGATTTTTATATATGTATATATGCATAGATGAGTATATCATTATTTTACGGTAATAGCAAATATGTATGAATTCACTATAATATTTTGGTTTGGGGGAGACAAGGTTTAGTTTCATTATTAGCTAATTATAAAGCTATAGTGAGTAATGATATTTGGAGTTGTCATACGCATAAAAAAAAATAAGAAGAAGAAGTTTGTCTTGAGGTCTGCAAATTGTTTCTTCGAGCGTCATTAGTATCAATTAATTTTAGTAAAATTTATTCTTTAATTATCATATTATAATTTAAGTGTTGATATATTAGTATGGGTAATTTAATATTAGGGGTATTATATTATGTGAATATCCTTAAATTTATGGTGTGTAGAGAAATTGAGACTTAACCCTAGGCTTGATGTTTTGGGGATTTACTATACAATTGGTTGATTTTTAGGTCATATAGTAATGTGGGTGTTTTTAGTTTCAAAATCTTATTGTTACTATCATTTGACTAGATCGTGGTGCTACAGATCTGTTCAAAAGGGAAAGACTCGAGTGTTTGATTGATCGTGATTCGACTAAGGCAAGTGAACTTTCAAAACTTTGTAATTCTCGTAGAATTCCCAAATTTTCTCTCTTCTATGTGTGATGCATGAAATATTGGTAATATATTATAAACAAATTAAAAAAGAATTAAAACACCTCTATAAAATATATAAAGAACTAAATAAAACTAAGACAGATATG
>JBCEWC010014640.1:0-14239 GCA_038996855.1 Solanum aculeatissimum
AATTAGAAGAAATAGACAATGAGAGATATAATAATATAGAGTATGAAAATAATTAAAAATAAAAATATCAATATATAGATACAAAAATACTACACATACAAAATAATAATTAAAATGATTAATCATTACCTACCTACCCCACTTACCCCAAAATTGGTATCATCCTTCTAACCATAGATATGGGAACATGAAATTAGTATTGTAAAATCATCAACATCACAACACTTCATGGTATCTTAACATACATAACTTGAATATCATTAAGTAGTTCATAATAGTAAACCCTTGAAGGAATTCATGAGATTTCATTCAATAGATGAAGATTCTCAATATAAATCATGCTTAATAGGAGTAATAGGAAGTACCCATAAGAAATCAACCTTAATTTTGAAGGATTTAGTAAAAAGGATTTTGGGGACACCATGGGTGGAAGAACCCATTGATGAAGAACCCACATACCTTAAGATCTTGAAAAGGATAAAAGAAACTCTTGAAGAATTAGAATCTTTTGAAACTTGGCCTTCAATGGCTATGTCCTGAAACCCTAGAAATTTGAGAGGAATTTGGAAGAGAAATATTGGAGAGTTTTTGAGAGGTTTTTAGGAGTTTTAGAGGGTCAAATAGGCCGAAAAATGGTGGAAATTTTTTCTATTCTTGTATATAAGGGTTCAGGGATATGTTCTAATTACCCTCAATTAAATCTGGAAATTCTCAAAAAATATTGTACATGGGTGAAACAAATGGGTGATGTGGACTTGCTCTCGCAAAGGTCATTTTTGTGTAAAGTTCATTTTCCTCCTGTTTTGACCTAGGAATGAGTCTAGGTCACATTGACACTAAAATAGACCCTATCCGCGATGCAGAGAGGTTGCGGATACTTTTGGAAAGTGCAAAAACATGTGAAAAAATATTTTTTTGATATGGTTGACTGAAAAATTGAAGGAGACTTTTTTCTTACACAATTTTTTCTCCTAAACAAGAATATGAACTCGGATTTTTCAGAAAATGTATGGAAATTGCATTATCCAAGGAATCTATCATAAGGATATTCTGAATCACTTTGGGAGGGGTTACAAGATCCCCCCGGGAACATTCATCCTCGAATGTGAATAGAGCTAGCACAAATTGATTGGAATAATATCTACCAACCCATCACGAATGCAATGACGTAGGCCAAACATTGATTCTATGAAAATTTCAAAGTCTTTAGCAATGAACATCATTTTAAAAGCATAAGTAACATATTCACAAAATTGTGCATGAGACTTTGTTCAAAACATAATCCATGAACATGTATGCACAACAAACAACACGTCAAGACTAAAATAAGTGATGTATGAGGATAAATACGGAAACTACCACTTTTACCAATACCTCAACACAACCGCCTACCAAAACATCAACCATAGCACCTCAACTATGAAACCATTTAGCACCAACCATTACCATATTTAAAGAAACATATACATACGAAGCAAAGCATTTCAAGCTCTCTCCCTTCCCTTCCTAGCGGCCACCGAGCAATCCTTTCTCTTGTTCCCTAACTCACAACACTAAAAATAACCTTCTTGACCCACCAAGCACTCTCCTAAATACATTTTACCACACTTGTCACAAGTAGGATAGGGGTTTCTTTCCTTCTTACTCCTAGCCTATGGAGCCTTGGTAAATGACGATCCACCCTCATCAAAACGAGCCTTTTAGACTCTCTTGCTTTCTTTCTTATCTTCTCATCTTCAAATGATTTATATAAGTCATGAGATATGAAATATCCATTTCCCTTACTAGCATAACAGTCTATCACTCTTGGACAAGAAATTCGGATAATCCCGACTTAAATTTATGCATTCTAGGATGAGAGTCGGCAACCAACGATGGAGCATATTTGGAGAGTTGGGTGAACTTGAGGGAATACTCGCTCACACTAATATTCTCTTTCTTAAAGTTGATAAATTCTTGCATCTTGGCCTCCCTCAAATCCAAAGGAAAGAAACGATCAAGAAATGCATCTTTGAACTCTCCCCATGAGATAGGACCCCAATCCTCACTCCTCTCACTTTTTCATTGAGTGTGCCATATTTGAGCAACACCTTTTAGTTGAAAGGCTGTCAACACCACTTTTTCCTCCAAAGTCACACCTATAATGGTTAACATTTTGTGCACTTCATCCACAAACTCTTGAGCATCTTCCTCCACTTTTGAAACATGGAACTTAGAAGGGTTCATCCTATCAAAGTCCCTTACTTTAGAAGTCGGGGTGGGAGCATTCAGAACGTTAGCACCTTGATTGACTTGATTGGCTATAACTTGTGCCATCATAGTGAAAGCGGCCCTAAACTTCGCATGAGTCACTCCCTTATATTGATGGTCTTAAGGTATTCTTCTTGGAGGCATTGTCTAGAAAAGCTCAAAGAATGATCCATTAGATAAATGAAGTATTACGACAACTCTAAGGCATGACATAGATCATGAAAGAAATGAGAAAATTTCTAAACGTCTCATATCCTCCTACTCATAGATGTGGCACGCTTCAAACACATGAATAAGACTCTATTTGATCTGGTGTGTTGGATTTTTGAGGATCATTTACAAACCTAGTACTCTGATACTAAGTTTGTCACGACCCGAGCCTAGCGTCTAGGTGCGACATGGTGAATGGGAATTTTGAAGGTACCCCAAACAAGCCTTGTAGCATTCATAAGCACATCCTTGATTGCAGAGACATAAATCAAGTATTAGACAATTCAATCTAGGGGAAATTGGGGCTTTGGACTCAAGCTATGGGAAAAAAGGGGAAAGGAATTTCCATCATTCAATCACAACAAAAGACTAAGGGGAAGGGTAATGGGACTCAAGCTATGGTGAAGTAGGGACTTAGGAAGATCATCACTCGCCATCAACAACAACCAAAGCATCACATAAAAGGGATAGGGACTAAGAAATTAGTTTTCATAAAAGCCTAAACATTGCATAATACGTACATAGCATGATTATCCAACAATGCCTCTAAACATGAGTGGGACGAGGGCCAAGACATGTCCCTGGCTCACCCTAAAAATCAAAGTAATAAGACTATTAATGTCATAATATAAACAAGCTAGAAAGAAGATGGATATTGCCTTTGAACTAGAGGACTCACCACAAGCAAAATCTTCTATGATCCAAATGTTAGCCACGTGGAGGATATCGAGGAGCGTCTGCCCCTACATGGTGAAATCATATTGGCATAAAGTATGTGTTAGTACTTTGAATATACTAGTATGTGGGCATGCAATTCAACAAACCACAAGTCATAAGTTGATGAACAATATGATCATTTAAGGCATTACTTAAGCCATGGAACTTAACATAATGCATGTGGAGAGTAAAGAGCGTACACTTATTGATTTCATGATAAATCACTTAGACTTGGAATAATAAGAGACATAGGTCGTTATGCATAAGCAAAATAGTAATACCTTTTTGGAACAACAATGCATTTACTTTAAGGAAAGGACCATTTTACCAGAAATGGGACATTAGGGACCATAATAACTAACACCATACATATTAGAAGAGAATATCATATACATTTATGAGAAATACCTTTTCAAATAACAAGGGACCATAACATATATATAGAACACCATTTTAACCTGTAAAGCAATGGGTTATATGAACTTTAAAGCACCTTTAGACATAACACGAAGGAACTATCATAAATTATTAGAAAATGACACCTAGGGATTATGAGTTAGATGTGAACATATATGAGAGAAACCTTTAACCGACATAAATCATGTGAGCTAAACCATAGAGTCTAGATGTTTCTCCTACACCGGAAGAAGGGGGAAGTCACTTGCCAAGGTGACGTCCTAATATCACGACCCGAGAGTTGGGCATAGATGTGACATGGCAAATGAGAACCCGAGAGCCCTCAATCAAGCCATCTTAGCATCAACTTACACATCATTGGTTTGGAAGCACATAATTTAACAAGAAACCTATAATTATAAGGGATTACGGGGCTTTGGACTAAAGCTATGGGGATGTCATTGGGGAAAGGATTTGCATGGATCACATAGCACATAAACAATATGTTCTAAGGGGCGGGTACGTATGACTCACGCTATGGAGACAAGAAAAGAACTTGGGACTTTCCATATAAGAACATTCTCCTCAAACATATCATAATAGCATAAGTATAAACATATCTTCATACATAATACATAGCCAAATCATCTCAAGTAATCACATAACATAATCGTATGGGAGTCTTTGTGATGTCCAACAATGCCTCTAGTCTAGAATAGGGCAGGGGCCAAGACATGTCCCGGGCTCACCCTTAAGGTAAAGAAGTAAACAACATACATAAAGGTAGATAGAGGGTAGATGTTGTCCTTGGAACATAAGACTCACCACTAATGATACAAAAAGATCTGAATCAACCGTCAAGAGGTGGATAGATATCGTCTCCAGTCCCTACAAGGTTAAATCATGTAGATAAAGAGTATGTGTTAGTACATATGATGCACTATGTATGCGGGCGTATAATGCATATGAACATGACCAACCTATAAACTGATATTAGGTGACAAGGGCACATATATAGAAAGAAGAATATAAGAAAGAATAGTATATAATTATGCCATGAAATCCATGATACATCAATGCTTAATCATATAAACATAATGGGGATGGGACCTCAACCGACATAAGACCAAGTGAGCTATAACTTGGAACTCTGTCATCTTCCCCAAAATGGATAAAGAGGTGACCTACTTGCTAAAGGTAAATCATGTCTTAACATAATCATCTCATAAGAGGAATAAACATGAACCTATGTTTGGCACATAGTTTGACGGAAAGGAGTATGGACCCCTGAGGATAGTCCACCCTGACTCCAATCCTTCGGTGCTAAGCCATCATCCCACGAGAATACATATACATATATACATGCTTTAGAAAAGAGGATAAGTACTTTGAAATCATGGACCCTTGGGGATAGTCCACCCTGACTCCTTAAAAATATTCTGATATGGTGTAAACACCCATTCTTTTGCTCAAAGAGTCGTATCAAATACATAGTATGATCACAACTTAGTCATACCCATTCTTTGCTTGAAAACATAGTCATTTATATATTTGGGACTTCGCCCACATCAAAAGCTTAAAAAACCCCATGCTCATGAATGCAAATGCCATAAATGATGAATGAATAACATGGGTAATGGAGATCAACATTTAAATTATCATAACAAAATAGATTCATTCTTAAATCATAATGAAATCCACAATTAAAACATAATTCATACTACCCATGCTTGAATTGAAGACTTAAAGGGACATGCATAATTGAATCTTCATAATTTCAATGTAAATCATGATAATTGAACTTAAAGCACTTTAAAATCATCAAGTAAGTACAACCCATACTTCAATTTAATCAAATCAACAATAATTTAAAAGACCCAAATTCAAAGTAAGCTTAATTTCATAAATTCAAGTATAAAAGAGTTTTGGGGTCTTCATGGTTGAAAGGAGAACCATGAATCAATTCCACATACCTTGATTAACTAGAATCTTCAGAGAGAAGAACGATTGAAGAAGAAGACTTCCTTGGATTCCAACTCAAACTTCAACCCACACTTGGAAGAGAGCCCTTAGAAGAGAGAGCTTGAATATAATTCTAAGTGTTGAAAGAAATTTGAATATGATGAAGTTGTATAGGCTAATTCAGAGGTTTAGGAGGGCTTAGAAAGACTAAAAAGACCTTAGAAAAACACCAAAATTACAATTAAACCATTAATGAAATGGATAAGAAAATCTGACAACGTCACCCTCATGGTCCACTACACGGAACGTGTAGTGGCACATGGACCGTGAACTCTCTTATGAAGCAACACTTGGAAAATATTTTGTCGATGAAGGTCCGAGATAGTAATCCCATACTTAGAAAAATTTCACTCCTATAACCACACGGAAAGCCTCACGGGGCATGAGGCTTCACACGGACCATGAACTAATCCATGGAGCCTCACTTGGCCGAGAGGGTTGACTGACCTCCCTCTCACGGATAGGTTCACGGACCATAAGGTCCTACACAATCCGTGAAGCCTCCTTCCTCGTTGTCATATTTTTCGGAACGCTAACCTTATACATAGAACCAATCCTTAAGTCAAGGCCATCACGAAACACCAAACCACACCTCGTGAGAGGTCAGATGGGCCTCTTCATGGCCCATCAAATGGAACACTGTCCATGAAGGGAACCGTGGGAGCATGTCTTAGCCAATTTCCAGAAAAGAATCCATGTGCAGGCAGTCTCACTAAAAAGGCCATAACTTCTTCATCCGAACTCCAAATCAAGTAAAACCAAGTGTGTTCGAAAGATAAAGCAAAGAGATTCAATTTTATAGGTCATGGCTCACCCAGTTTTACTTGTGATAAGAGTTATGACCAGTTAAAGTTGACCCTCCCAACGGTTCGCATGTAAAACTCAACCAATGTGATTCCTTTGAACACGGCCATTCAAGAGAGACTCATGAAGATCATTAACTTACAAAAGTAGGTTCAAAATCAAAGTCAATCAGGTTCACAAAGTTTTCAAAATTTTGGGTTGTTACATCATCTCCCCCTTGGGAACATTCGTCCTCGAATGGGCTAGAACAAGGTTTGACTTAAACAAGAAACATTTCAACATAGAGACATAATGCATCATTCATCATGTAAAAAATCATAAAGTCTTTAAAACTCATGGGAAACATCATTCAAATCATTTTCGTGCACGTATATGCATGTCATGCCATAAAACTCAAGGGATAAGGAATAAGTACCATTTGGAAAGGAAGAACCTAGTACCTTAGGCTTGAGTAGATTGGAAGAGGCAGGTATATCGCCTCATCATGTTCGACTCCACTTCCCATGTAGCACCCTCCACACATTGATTTCTCCAAAGCACATTAATCAATACCACATCTTGGTTGTGAAGTTGTTTCACTTGCCTATCCAAGATTTCAACCGGTACATCTTAATAGGTCAAGTTCTCCTCAACCGCAACACCTTCCAAGGGTACAATCGCTTTGGGGTCACCAACTAACTTTCTCAACATCGACACATGGAACGCTGGATGAATATAACTCATATCCAAAGGAAATTCCAATCTATAATCCACATCACCGATCCACTCAACAATCTCATATGGCCTGACATACCGAGGACACAACTTACCCTTTTTACCAAAACACATAATACCCTTCAAAGGTGAAATATTCACATAAACCCAATCACCCACCTGAAACTCAAGGTCCCTCTTCCTAACATCCGAGTAAGACTTTTGGCGACTTTGAGTCATTCTCAACCTTTCTCTAATCAACTTCACCTTCTCCATAGCTTCAACCACCAAGTCCAAGCCTATCAATGCTATCTCACCCAACTCAAACTATCTTTGTCACGACCCAACCTAGCGAAATGGTGCACATCCCTCACCAACTCCTTCTTTCCTTCATCAACATGAGACACACTACTATTCGAAAGCCTGCTAAGGGCATCAGCTACAACGTTCACCTTGCCAAGATGATATAGGACACTCATGTCATAGTCCTTAAGTAGTTCCAACCATCTTTATTGTCTCAAGTTAAGATATCTTTGGGTGAACACATATTTCAAACTCTTATGATTAGTGAAAACATCGAGATAGACCCCATACAAGTAGTGCCCCCAAATCTTTAAAGCAAACACCACCGCCACAAACTCAAGGTCATGAGTTGGGTAGTTTCGTTCATGCACCTTTAATTGCCTTGTGCATAAGCTATCACCTTACCATGTTGCATTAGCACACAACCCAATCTAATTCGAGAAGCATCACAATATACCACAAATCCATCTAAGCCATTCGGTAAAGTCAAAACGGGAGCCAATGTAAGTCGGTCCTTCAAAGTCTGAAAACTCTTCTCATACTCGTTCGACCACACAAACTTGGATTTCTTTTGAGTCAACTTAGTCAATGGGGATGGGATGGATGATAATCCCTCAATAAACCTCCCATAATAACCAACCAACCCAAGGAAACTTAAAATATCAGAAGAGGTCAATGGTATAGGCCAATTCTTTACCGCTTCGATCTTCTGGGGATCAACCTTAATGCCATCACCGAACACCACATGACCAAGAAAAGCAACTTCTCCCAACCAAAACTCACATTTACTAAACCTGATAAATAACTTCTTCTCTCTCAAGGTCTGAAATACCGATCTCAAGTGATCCATATGCTCCCGCTTATTACAAGAGTAAATTAGGAAATCATCAATGAAGACAACCACAAAATTATGAATAAATGACTAATACACTCGATTCATAAGATCCATGAACACCGTCGGAGCATTTGTCAAACCAAATGACATTACCACGAATTCAAAATATCCATACCGAGTTTGAAAAGCTATCTTGGGAATATCACACTCTCTCACCTTCAACTGATGGTAACCCGATCAAAGATCTATCTTTGAGAGATAAGTGGATCCTTGAAGTTGATCGAACAAGTCATCGATCCTAGGCAACGGGTACCTATTCTTGATGGTCACCTTGTTCAATTGTCGATAGTCAATATACATTCGAAGCGACTCATTCTTCTTCCTTATAAACAACATGGGGGTACCCCAAGGTGAAATACTTGGCCTAATAAAGCCTTTCTCCAACAGGTCTTTCAACAGAGCTTTCAACTCTTTTAGCTCAGTCAGGGCCATACGATAAGGAGGAATGGAAATAATTTGAGTATCCGGAAGGAGATTTATGCCAAAATCTACTTCTTTATCAGGAGAAATACCGGGCAAATCTTCGAGAAATACATCAGGGAATTCATTAACCACTAGAACTGACTCAAGAGTAGGTGACTCAGTCTCCACGTCTCTAACCCTCATAATATAATAGATTCACTCCTTAGAAATCATCTTATAGGCTTTGAGATAGGAAATAAATCAACCTTTAACAATGGAGTCATTACCCTCCCATTCCAAAATAGGTTGATTAGGAATATAAAATCTAACTTTTCGAGTCCTCTGATCAATCGAGGCATATGATGCATATAACCAGTCCATCCCAAGAATAATATCGAAGTCAAACATCTCAAGCTCGACAAGATCGCCAGGAAGAAGTTTATGCAATACTAAAATAGGACAACCCCGATATACTTTTTGGGCAATAATAGACCCACCCACAAGATTATAAATCGAATAGGGCTCCCTCAAGGTTTCAAGACTAAAACCAAACTTAATAGTCAACAAAGGAGTCATAAAATATAAGTTTGCACCTGGATCAAACAAAGCATAAATATAAAAATCAAAGACTTTTAACATACCAGTCACCACATCTGGAGTCTCCCTAACTTCCTAACGTGCATGCAAAGCATATAACCTGCTATTTTTGGGAGCATTTCCTGGAGGAACCCTTTGTTGGACCTGGCCACCCAGAGCTTCTTGGCCTTGACCCTTCTTAGCTACCTTAGGACAGTTAGACATCTTCTGGCCTATCTCGCCACACCCGTAGCAAGCACCCGATCCCCACAAATATTTTTCGGGATGAACTCTCCCATATTGGCCACATCGAGGAGGCAATGGTCTACCCCCAACTAGTTTCTTGGGAGGAGGCACTCTAGCATTGGCAAACCTTGCACCTGAGCCTTGTCCTTGTTGAAAGCGACCATTCCCACCACCACTCCTAGAGTTAGAAAACTCATCATCATACTGGGCCATCTTAGAATCATTCACCCTCCTCTCTTTGAGTTTCTTCCCCTCAATCTGTTCAGCATAAGTCATAAACATCTCTTCATACATAATACATAGCCAAATCATCTCAAGTAATCACATAACATAATCATACGGGAGTCTTTGTGATGTCCAACAATGCCTCTAGTCTAGAATAGGGTGGGGGTCAAGATATGTCCCGGGCTCACCCTTAAGGTAAAGAAGTAAACAACATACATAAAGGTAGATAGAGGGTAGATGTTGTCCTTGGAACATAAGACTCACCACTAATGATACAAAAAGATCTGAATCAACCGTCAAGAGGTGGATAGATATCGTCTCCAGTCCCTACATGGTTAGATCATGTAGATAAAGAGTATGTTTTAGTACATATGATGCACTAAGTATGCGGGCATATAATGCATATGAACATGACCAACCTATAAACTGATATTAGGTGACAAAGGCACATATATAGAAAGAAGAATATAAGAATGAATAGTATATAAATATGCCATGAAATCCATGATACATGAATGCTTAATCATATAAACATAATGGGGATGGGACCTCAACCGACATAAGACTAAGTGAGCTATAACTTGGAACTCTGTTATTTTCCCCACAATGGATAAAGAGGTGACCTACTTGCTAAAGGTAGATCATGTCTTAACATAATCATCTCATAAGAGGAATAAACATGAACCTATGTTTGACACATAGTTTAACGAAAAGGAGTATGGACCCTTGGGGATAGTCCACCCCGACTCCAATCCTTCAGTGTTAAGCCATCATCCCACAAGAATACATATACATATATACATGCTTTTAAAAAGAGGATAAGTACTTTGAAATCATAACCATGCATAATTGGGCTTAAAATCCAAAACCACTTTCTTTACTTTCATGCATACGTGAATAAAAAGTCAAATCATTCTTCATGTCATACTTTCATGCATATGAATAACTCCATTCTTAACATAGGTATGAGAAAAGAGTATGGACCCTTGGGGATAGTCCACTTCGACTTTAATCCCAGTCCTATGCCCCTTAAAAACATTCTCATATAGTGTAAGCACCCATTCTTTTTCTCAAAGAGCCATATCATAGACATAGTGTGATCACAACTTAGTCATACTCATTCTTTGCTTGAAAACATAGTTATTTATATCTTTGGGACTTAGCGCACATCAAAAGTTTCATAAAGAATCCATGTTCATGAAAGCAAATGCCATGAATGATGAGTGAATAATATGGGTAATGGAGATCAACATTTAAATCATCATAACAAAATAGATTTATTCTTAAAGCATAATGAAATCCACAATTAAAACATAATTCATACTACTCATGCTTAAATTGAAGACTTAAAGGGACATGCATTATTGAATCTTCATAATTTCAATGTAAATCATGATAATTGAACTTAAATCACTTTAAAATCATCAAGTAAGTACAACCCATACTTCAATTTAATCAAATCAACAATAATTTAAAAGACTCAAATTCAAAGTAAACTTAATTTCATAAATTCAAGTGTAAAAGAGTTTTGGGGTCTTCATGGTTGAAAGGAGAACCATGAATCAATCCACATACCTTGATTAACTAGAAGCTTTAGAGAGAAGAATGATTGAAGGAGAAGACTTCCTTGGATTCCAACTCAAACCTTTAACCCACACTTGGAAGAGAGCCTTTAGAAAATAGAGCTTGAATATAATTCTAAGTGTTGAAAGAAATTTGAATAGGATGAAGGTATATAGGCTAATTCGGGAGTTTAGGAGGGCTTAGAAAGACTAAAATGACCTTAGAAAAATACCAAAATTACAATTAAACCATTAATGAAATGGATAAGAAAAACTGACAACGTCACCCTCATGGTCCACTACACGGACAGTGTAGTGGAACATGGACCATTAATCCTCCCATGAAGCAACACGTAAAAAATATTTCATCGACAAAGGTCCGAGACAGTAATCTCATACTTAGAAAAATTTCACTTCTGTAGCCACACGGAAGGTCTCACGGAGCGTGAGGCTTCCCACAGACCATGAACTGGTCCATGGAGCCTCACTTGTCCAAGAGGCTTGACTGGTCTCTCTCTCATGAATCGGTTCACGGACCATAAGGTCCCACATGGTCCGTGTAGCCTCCTTCTTCGTTGATGCGATTTCCGAAATGCTAACCTTATACATAAACTTAATCCTTAAGTCAAGACCATCACGAAACACCTTACCACACCTCGTGAGAAGTCAGATGGACCTCTTCATTGCCCATCAAGTGGCACACGATCTGTGAAGGGCACCATGGGAGCATGCCTTAGCCAATTTCAAGAAAAGAATCCCTGTGCAGGCAATCTCACCAAAAAGGTCATAATATTTTCATCCGAACTCCAATTCAAGTGAAACCAAGTGTGTTGAAAATATAACTCAAAGAGATTCAATTTTATAGGTCGTGGCCCATCCAGGTTTAATTTTGCTAAGAGTTATGACCAGTTAAAGTTGACCCTCCGAATGGTTCACATGTAAAACTCAACCAATGTGATTCCTTTGAACACTACCATTCAAGAGAGACTCATGAAGATCATTAACCAACCAAAGTATGTTCAAAATCAGAGCTAATCAGCTTCACAAAGTTTTCTAAATTCTAGGTTGTTACACCTAAGTTGCCTAAGTGGATCCATTAAAGCTAGTTATTAAGCACACCTCTACTAACGGGTGGTCTAGAAGTTAACCTCTACTAGCGGTGACCACTATTTCTACGGTGGCACATAGTTATAGGATGATGGGATTCTACTAACGGTTTCTTGCCCTAGCTATGGGGTGTATCCACATTTATCCCAAGGTCTACTCGGTGCTAAGTGTGACTCTCACGGAATGACCATAGACATGAATCATAGAATCATCTAGTATAGAGAGGTATTCTACTAACCCATCCCATTAGCATTTAGAATATCTATCATCATCATAAGGATAGGTCCTAAATCTTGTGCCTCTACTATCGGCCTATTATTATCTCAAAATATTAACTAGGTAAAAGACCCACGCTTCAATCATTTATTCATTATTAACTTCAATAAGACTAGTCCTATTGGACACATAAACATGAGTACATTCATGACATGCATAAGCCCGTACACCATAGCATCACAAGGAGGGCTTTACACTGATGCATAGCTTTCATAAGACTTCAACGAATTTCACAACATACTTGATAGACCTCATCATTCATCATATTCATGAACTTGTATACATATAGTAAAATATTTTCTTTATACATGAGCTACTACAACATGTGAGCTTAGTTCCAAAACATGGTGGGTTCGTGCATAAAGACTCAAAATCATGAAATTCAAGGGTAACATGCATGATTAGGGTAAAACATAATCATTTGAAATCATTTAAAAGGCAACCAACAATAATCATTGAGAAACCCTAGTTAGGGCATTATGAAAATCATCTCATATCCCATAATTTAAGCAACACACATTGAGATTCAAAGACCATAATAGTTTAAGGTAGTACATTTTCCAAAATCCATCATTTTAAGTCATTCTAAAACAACCTACCACAATCATTCATATCATCCTTCCGACCATATATATGGGAACATGAAATTAATATTGTAAAATCATCAACTTCACTACACTTCATGGTAGGGGTGGAAAAATTAAATCCAACTCGTTCAACCCATTGAAGTTTGGCGGGTTAATAACCCACCCATTTATTGGCTCAATCCATCTCAATCCAACTTATTTCAAAAAATTGGGTTGATATTCAACCTGAATTGACTCGAGAGAGATCTTGTCAAAATATTTTTTAAATATTTTTTTAAAATTTGATATATTTTATAAAGCCAAAATAAAGAAAAATATAATTTAATTAAGTACTAAAATATTGAAAAAGAACAAATAAAGTAAGTAAAATTTAGTAAAAATTGGGCGAGTTGGGTCTTGACCCGCTTTATAATTCATTACTCAACCCGTTTTGACCCAACCCATTTTGATCCAAGCAAATTTGGGTTGGGTTGGGTTTTGATACCTTTATCATCTTGATCCATTATAACCTGCTCAAATTTGACCCAACTAGCCCAATTGCCACCCCTACTTCATGGTATCTCAACATACAAAACTTAAATATCATAAAATAGTTCATAATAGTAAACCCTTGAAGGAATTCATGCAATTTCATTCAATATATGAAGATTCTCAACATTAATCATGCTTTAATAGGAGTAATAGGAAGTATCCATAAGAAATCAACTTAAATTTTGAAGGATTTAGTAAAAAAGGTCTTGGGAACTCCATGGGTGGAAGAACCTATGGATGAAGCACCCACGTACCTCAAGATTTTGAAAAGGATAAGAGGGAATATTGAAGAAGCTTTAGAATCTCCTTGAAGCTTGACCTTCAATGGCTATGTCTTGAAACCCTAGAACTTTGAGAGGAATTTGGAAGAGAAATATTGGAGAGTTTTTTAGGGGAATTTGGAAGAGAAATATTGGAGAGTTTTTGAGAGGTTTTTA
>JBCEWC010014641.1:0-14239 GCA_038996855.1 Solanum aculeatissimum
TTCATAAACTGGACAAGTATTGTTGGACATCCTAAAATAGTATAGGGGTCAAGTAAAGATGGACGGAGGGAGTAATAAATAATACTAATAATAAAGTTTTTCTTCCCAAATTCTTAAAAGAAAACATAATTTGTGTTTTTCTTGAGTTATTATTTTTATTAAATATATAAATATTAAATGAAGAAAAATTAAAAATTGAAGGGATTTTTTTAAAAAAAAAAAGGGAAATTAAGGCTTATGTGATCTTTTTTTAATCTTTCATGCGCTTTAAATAAATTGTACTTGTTTGTTATGCCATGTGGTATGGAAGGGGTGTATTTAAGCTTTGTTTACCAAGTTGAGGGGTGTTTTTAAGCCTATCATTAGTTTAGGGACAAAACTAATAATTCGTGCCAAGTTCGAGGATGTACTTAAGCTTAGTTCGCCAAGCTGAGGAGTGTTTTTAAGCCTATCATTAGTTTATGGACGAAACTAATACTTCATGTCAATTGGAGGGTGTTTTTAGTACTTCTCTCAAAATTAAACGATTAAACATTTCGTGCATAGAATTGTGAACAAAATCAATGTTAAAAAATAAAGAAAAGTTTGGGGGAGGACCAAAAGTGCACCAATTTGCAAATATGAAGGACTATTAGTATACCACGTATTAAGGATAACTTCGAGTCTTAACTAAAAAATAAGAGACATCTTTTTCTCTAGTCAAACATTATCATATAAATTTAAAACTAATGTAATTCGTATGAACATTTTATTAGATTATTTAATCATAATAACTAAATTAATATGATCAAGCGTAAACACGTGATATGATGACATTTTTAGAGAAATTAATGATGCCGTATTAGCGTGATTGGCCTCGATTAAATTATTCTCGATATTTGCAAATTGATTTAGGAGGTTGTTTGGATGAACTTAAAAGCTGATCAAATTTGCTTTTAAGCTTGTCTCAAAAACAAAACGGGAATGGCAAATTTGTTATTCCCAAGACAGTTAGGGGCATTTCTGTCTATAAAATTAATCATTTCCCATCTTGCTCCATTTCATACACTGGACTTTCTCTTGCACATTTCGTCGAACGGGTAGCAGTCAAAACTCAAAAAACCCTAAATTTCTTCAACTTCTTCTGAAATTGTTAGCATAATCGGAAGAATTTCGAGTAGTAGAACGTAGAAATGGGCGATGTAGCTGATAAATTAGCTCATTTTCAAGCAATTACTGGGCTCGATGATCCCGATTTGTGTGCGGAGATTCTCTCCGCACATAATTGGGATCTCGAATTAGCGCTCTCAAATTTCACCTCCAATCCTCGTGCTGAAGCTGCAAATGCTTCTGAAGCTACTACTACTACTACTACTAGCACGAATACGGAACAAGTAGAAACCGGACTTGTTGTTGGTGCTGCCGGTGGACCGCCGGGGGTTGCTTGGAAGATTGTTACTTTGCCTTTTTCGATTATTTCAGGTAGTTTAGGGTTAATTTCAGGTGCGGTTGGATTTGGTGTTTGGGCGGCTAGTGGTGTTTTATCGTATGGGTTGGGTATGATTGGGCTAAATTCGAGACGTAATGGGGAGTCGTCGACACGTTTGGTGTCGGTATCTGCAGCGGTAGCTGAAGCTATGGATTTTGTTGCGTGTTTTGAGAGGGATTTTGGTAGTACGAGGCCGAATTTTGTTGCTGAGGGTTTTATGGATGCATTGCAGAGGTCTAGGAATGAGTATAAGCTACTGTTTGTTTATTTGCATTCACCGGATCATCCGGATACACCTGTGTTTTGTGAGAGGACATTATGTAATGAGGATTTAGTGGCGTTTATTAATGAGAACTTTGTTGCTTGGGGTGGGAGTATTAGAGCTAGTGAGGGTTTCAAGATGAGTAATAGCTTGAAGGCATCAAGGTTTCCCTTTTGTGCTATTGTAATGGCTGCAACGAACCAGAGGATTGCTCTGCTTCAGCAGGTATGACAATTCATTGTCATTAGTCCTACTTAGCCCTGGAAATTTCCGCGAAATTATTTGGTTTGATACTATGGTTATATTATTGACATGCTTACTGAAGATTGCTCAAACGGTCAAACCTGTTTCAAACTCCTGTCATTGTTTGTGGAAGCTTCAAAACCTGTAATCCATCCATTTACTTTTGCTGTCGTAATCATGTTGTTTAAACCCCCCATAGCTAGAATGAATAGAAAAGGGGTAGAGGGTCCCCTTGCCTAATTCTTCTTTGAGCACCGAAAAAACCTTAGGGGCTCCATTAATTAGAACAGAGAATTTCATAGTAGATAATACAAAAACTGATCCACTTGATCCAGTTTTCCCCCAAACCCATTTGTCCATGAATTTTGAGTAGAACTGTCAGTTAACATGATCATGTCCTTTCTTAATATCTAATTTACACAAAATGGCTGACTTATGTTGTGATATTCTTGAATCTACTGCTTCATTAGCAATCAATACAACATCCATAATTTGTCTTCCTCTCACCAAAGCCATCTGCTGAGAGTCTATTGAAGATTACACTAATTTTATGATTAATTACCTTATACTAGCTTACTCCTAGTCGGCTTGTAGTTAGTTGCCTGATCAGTTAGTTAGTTAAGCAGTTAGTTGGTTAGGGTATTTTCTTTTGTTTCTTCATTGAGTGGATTCCATAATCAATTCGAACGGTACATCCATGGCGTCTACCAAAAATATTTCCACCGCTTCCATTACTGAGGGAATCAAAAGTACTAATGATTTGAGTAGTTCCCATTTCCTTATGCGTACATCCCTCGAATAGCCCTGGGATGATGCTGGTTACTGTTCACCTTGATGGGGGCAGGATATTGACCGTGGAGGAGAGAAGTTTTGTGAGCTTTGTTGGTGAAAAACAATAGGCTTCATTGATGGAAGCTGTGGGAAACAAGATGCAATTTCACCTCAGTTCCATCAATGGTAGAAGTGTGATGATATGGCAACATCATGGATTTTGAACTCACTGTCAAAGGAAATCTCGAATAATGTAGTATGTCGATGACTATTTGGAGCTTTGGAAGGAATTGGAGGACGGGTATGACCAGACCAATGGGGCAAAACTATATCATATATAGAAGGAAATTACTGATCTCACCCAAGGAATTTTGGATGTTACTGTCTACTACACAAGGATGAAGAAGTTATGGGAAGAATTGAGCAATTTGAGTTTGAAAAATTAGTGTAATTGCATATGCATCTGTGGTGCTAAGGATTGTATGCACAAGGCAAAACATGATAGACGTTTGATCCAATTCCTCTTGGAATTGAATGAGGTATATACTGTGGCGAGGGGTAGTACTCATGATTTTACCACTCACGTTATGACTACTCTCTGGTTCTCTGGGGGTCTTTGTGGCAATATATGTAGATGATGTTATCCTAACAGGCACAAATACAACTGAAATCACATGACTATAAGTCTATTTGGACAACACATTCAACATCAAAGACCTTGGGAGGTTGCAGTATTTCTTAGGCCGGGAAATATTTGACTCAAAAAGAGGGGTTCTCATTCCTCCAAGGAAATTTGTTATGGACTTGTAAAAGAATATGATTGTTTCAACTACAGTCCTCTTTCTTCTCCCCTTGATCCCACTATCAAGCTAAGAGCCAAATCAGGAATCCCCCTACCTGATCCAACTTATTATAGAAAGTTGATGGGAAAATTGAACTTCTTCACAGATACTAGATTGGATATTTGCTTCCCTTCGGGGTGGTCCAGTGGTTTGGGCTTGAAATTTTCACGTTGAAGGTCTCAAGTTCGAAATCCCTTGCCATCGAAAGCACAGGGTTTGCCTTCTGGGTCGAGCTCGTCGCATCGGGCTTGCCTAGTGTGGGTTACCTCTCCTATGTGGTTTGCGAGCTATTGCATAGGACGGGGGTTTACTTTGTGCGCTCCCAAATGGTAGCGGCTGGAGGTTCCCCTTATTAAAAAAAAACTAGATTGGATATAGCTTTCAGTGTTAAGCAACTGAGTCAGTTCATGCAAGTTCATGCAAGATCTTAGAACTCCTCATCTGCAGGGAATGTGTCACCTACTCAGATACTTAAAAAAGGACCCCACCTTGGGTATTCACCTCTCAAATGATCCTGATTGCACATTGAGTGCTTATTGTGACCTAGCTGGGCCTCCTTCCTAGATTCCAGGAGGTTAGTGAGCAACTACTTAGTCTTACTAGGAAACAACCCTGTCAGCTGGAAATGAAAGAAACAAGAGACCATTTCCTTATCATCAGCTGAGGGAGAATGTTGGTTACATTGATGTTATTTTTGGCCTATTATCTAGTTTCCACACACTTCAAAGAGAGTGAGATCGCTCTCCCGTCTCCATGCCACTTGGCGCTGCTTGGAGTTTTAGATAGGAAATATTATAGTTTTAAGTATTAAATTGCCAAAACATGGATAATTTAGGTTTTTGTTGAACTCTTAAGAAAAAAGGACACCCATGGGTTCCACGGCCTAGCTCGAGCGACAAAGAGTGGAGGATTTGTGGCTTAGGTCACAGGTTCAAGCCCCACACCATGCAAAGCCAAGCCCGAGATTTAAGTGGAGAAGGGTAGAGGCGTGGAGTCATTATCTACCGAGTTTAGAATGCTGTGGTTGGTCCAAAGGGGGGGGGGCGCACAGATGGATTTCTTGATTAACAAAAAAAAAGGACACCAATAGTTATCGACATTTTCCCTCGTTTTTTTGGTTGAAATTGTAATCTTTGATCAAATAGAGGCAACATGGTTGATCTCTCTTGCCCTCCTCACCCTTTGCCTACCCAATAAGTTGAGTGTCGGTGTGGCTTTTGTATCAAGAGAGCAATTTATCTTTTTTTTTTTTTTACTAAAATGGGCTCTAATCACCTAAGTTGCTCCAACTCTTCACTTTCGGTGTTGCACCCTTGTTAACGCGACGTGGGTGTAGGTTTCGTACTAAATTTGGTCAATCGATTTTGGATACTTTGAGCAAAATCGATAGAGAATTTGGGACAAATATCTATGATTTCTGAAATCAAAACAAGAACTAAGGTGAAATTGAAGAAAATGGAATAGCTTGTACATAGAAACTTCTACAAAATCTTTTTCCTTGTATCTCCTTTTGGGATTCTCCTCAGAATACCTTTGTAAATTTTTCACATAATATCTCATAATCTAAACATATAGCAATATTTTTAGATATTTGGAATATTTTTTAGCCAAAATCCTATTACCCGTACACGGATACGTATCTGGATCTGTATCCCAAAATCTTAAAAGTTTTATCATGAAGGATCTAACCTCTAGATCCACATGCAAAACAGATACCCACACTTGAGTTCGAGCAACATAGCTAATCACAACATTGCCTTTCATTTTGAATGAACAGTTATATTCCCTTTGGTTAAATATGCTCAATGACCTGAAATTATTTGGTACTTGTATCAAAATAAGTTGCATAAACCTAGACAACCTCCTATTGAATTAATATAATAGTAAAGGTGGAATGCAAGAGTATAGGATGTTCATGTAAAGGGTACAATAAGTAAGTTTACAAGCCACTATGTTACCTTTGTCCCAAAAAAAAAAAGTTTACAAGTCACAAAATTGTAAAAGGAATGAGATTAAGGTGAGAAAAGAAGGAGGATGAAACTAATTTATTCACAGTGAGTTTGAAAACCTGTCATGCTTTTTGATGCTTACATATTTTCTTGGAATGATTGTGGACTTATTGTTTGAAATGGGATGGTCAATTGGTAAACAACATTGCCCTCCCCATTTCTTTTGCGTTTTTTCTAATGTTTACCTTGTTCTCATGGTAATTTTTTGTCATTAAAGGTCAACTGATTACAACCTTCATTATCCTTTTATGAAGCATCAGCAATGCAAGCAAAACATCATACACTTTACTCTTTTTTTTTTCTTTTTTTTTGGAGAAAGTAACAACTACTACTTTTTTTTTTCATAAGGAGCAAAACATCACACACTTGTAAAACATATTCTCGGACCTTGGTTTCTTTATTTAGGTAATTACAGTTAAGGTGATAAAAGATGTCCACTAAACAATATTTATATCTTTCAATTAATTGAAATTGCTTCTATTAGTGTCTGTCTTTCCATCTTCTTCCCCAAGAGTATCCATGCTTTCTCAAAGGTTAATTTAACCATTATTATGTGCCCTATAAAGCTATTGGATTCCATTTCAGTTCTCCTGAATATGCTCAACAAGCATTTCAACCTTAAGGGTTTGTTCGTCAAAGATAAGCAGTATAAGGATTACTTACTAAGGGACTAGTAACGGAGAGACATCAGCAGTGCATGAATTTTACACTAGGATTATTTGATGTTCGGTTTGTTGTATTAAAAGTTACTCCTTCCGTTCACTTGTACTTGTCCACTTTAGACTTATGTTACTTGGACTCTTCAAAAATGTCAACAGGTGCATGTTGGATTCTCCAAAAGTAGTATATTTTTGGAGAATCTGACACGAGGCAGTAACATTTTTGGAGAGTCCGAGCAACATATCTTTAGACTTTGCACATCCTTTAAGAAACAATGATTAATATGAGTAGTCTTAGGTCTTAGGAAATGATTTGGGAAATAAGTAATTAATGTTGGGGGTAAAATAGAAAAGAAATAATTGCCTTTTCTTGATTGTTAAAAGTGACAAGTAAAGGTGAAAATCTGTTTTTGGAACAGTGGACAAAACTATTTTTGGAACAGTGGACAAAACTATCTTTTCTGCCTCTCCCTTTAACTGTTACTTTGAAAGAGATAACATGGTTAGCTCTTTGTAACTGTTGGCTTATGTTTATGTGTATCTCACTAATCTATTCTATGTCCACTTGCACATGCTTCCTGGGTTCTTGTTTTTGTGTTTATTCCCCCTTTTGCCTTCTTTTTGCAAGCTATCTACATAAAACGTTATTAGGCTTGTGGCCTGATGTGTTAAAAACCAATTGATGCTATATTTGCCATGTAATAGTCTCACACAAAGAGGTAAGAGAGTCGCATGAAAAGGTAAGAGTCTCCATACAAATAGACAAAGGCAACCTAGAGCTGTCATACTATAATAGGTACTAATTTCTGAAGGAAGTACACTTGTCTCAGTGACTTCGTTGTGTGTAGAAATTAAACCTGCTTCATTGAATCTTCAAACCCGGTGAGTTGTGTACTTAATTTGGTGAACAATGCTCTGCAGGCAGAAGGGCCAAAATCTCCTGAAGAATTGCTTACAGTACTACAAGGAGTGATCGAGGAAAGTGCCCCCGTGCTTGTCACAGCCAGGGTTGAGGCTGAAGAAAGAAGAAACAATATACGTTTGAGGGAGGAGCAAGATGCTGCTTATCGTGCTGCACTAGAAGCTGATCAAGTAAGTGCTTTCAGGTTCTTCGTATGCCTTTACCCTCTTTAAGTTACTTTATGATGGAGAGGAAGCTTTACATTGATGAACTGTTTGCCCTCTACTAGGCTAGAGAGCGCCAGAGGATAGAAGAGCAAGAGCGGCTGGCGAGGGAAGCTGCTGAAGCTGAAAGGAAAAGAAAGGAGGAAGAAGAGGCCCGGGAAAGAGAAGCACGGGAAGCTGCTGAAAGAGAAGCTGCATTAGTTAAAATACGCCAGGAGAAGCTATTGTCATTGGGCCCTGAACCTGAGAAGGGTCCCGATGTTACCCAGGTAATCATGTTGCTCTTGGTTTTCATCGTACAAAAATAAAAATCATTATTACAAATTTTGGTGGAGAAGGAATTCTTGGAGCAATGGTAAAGTTGTCTATGTGACCTATGGGGTCACGGGTTTGAGCAGTGGAAGCAGTCACACATGCTTGCATTAGGGTAGGTTTTCTATTTACTACACCCCTTGAGTTGCGGCCCTTTCCTGTACCCTGTTTACATGGGATGCTTTGTGCATCGGACTGCTATTTTTTCCCACAATTTTTGGTGAAAGACATAGTTTTCCGGTAAGATCAAAATGCAGCTGCTCAAGCCTGATCTCTACCTTGATGCTCCTTCGTGGCTTACCAATATTTCGTTTCATTCTATTAGTTGTTCTAGCTCCAAAGAACAGATTCATGGAGCTAAAGTGGTTTTTGTGGAGTTGTTTATTTCAGGTCTTGAAGGATCTGATCTGTAAAGGTATTGAATGGAAAAGATTATAGTGCTAAGAGAAGCTGTCTAGCAGATTGGCTTACCAGAAAAAAGTAAAGAATCCCGGAAAGTATCTAGAACTGGCTTAAGGTTGAGCAGAAAGTCCATGTTAAATGCATATGACCTGTTGGGGGTTGGGGAGGGACAAAGTGCAAACTGAAACAGCAGAATCTCTCAGTGAACAGAAAGGTGTTCATACTGTTGTCTTGATCAATTTATTGTTTTATTTGCATCATTCAGGTTTTGGTTCGATTTCCTACTGGAGAGCGCAAGGAGAGGAGATTTCATTGTACCACAACATTACAGTCGTTGTATGACTATGTCGATTCTCTAGGATGCCTAGCGGTTGACAACTACAGCCTTGTATCCAACTTCCCTCGCACAGTATATGGCGCAGAGAAGCTAAGTTTGTCCCTGAAAGATGCCGGGTTACATCCTCAGGCCAGCCTTTTTATCGAGTTGAGCTCATGAGAGGGAACTTTAGAAACCAAGCTCTAGAAAATTTTCCTGTTATAATATTTGTATTTCATCAGTAGTTAGCAAATGAAGTCATTATAAAAATTGTTCCCTATACATTATTTATCTGACAGCAAATAAATAAGTGAATGGGATTTACACTTCTAGTAGCAAATTCAGTATAAATTTGTAAAGACGCTTGTTTTACCTGTATTTTTTAGTCAAGAAGGGAGAAGCCGACAGTAATGTTGCTTAACATGGTACTTCGTTGTTTTGACATTATAGAAGCAAGGGAGCAGATTTAAATATACTATCGAACTTTGAGAATATCTATATTATTCTTTAAAAGTTTGGCTCGTTATGCTATTTTCATTTGAGAAAAAACTCATCTATGCCATTATTTGTTAAACAAAACACTCCCTCTGTCCCATATTATATGAGCATTTTTCATTTTACACAGTTATTAAGAAATCATTAATGCATTAGTGGACTTTACCATTTTACCCTTCATTTGTTTCAATGTACATTAAATTAAGTTAGAAAAAAATCATTAATACACTAATTAATTGTAGGGGTAAAATGAGAAAAAAAATAATTAATTCTATCCTAATTTAGTAAGTGTCCATATAATATGAGACAAATATTTATAGAAAGATATTATGGGACGGAAGTAGTACCATAGATGAGTCAAAATTTTAAGGAATGACTTAGATGAGATTTTCTCAAAGTTTGATAATATATTTGAGTCTTTAAAAAAAATTGATTTAATTAATGACACCGAGCGAATCATAATAATCAGTCACGTGTAAAAGATGATTTTGTAAAATGAATTAAACTTTTAAACGGATGACATAAATGAATCTTTTTCAAAAATTCGATGTCATATTTGACTCTAGGGATAAACCAATTGTCTAATATCTCCCTTTTTTTTTTGTTAAAACAGTGAGAAAAAAACTGGCTTCGCCCGGACTCGAACCGGAGACCTTCAGTGTGTTAGACTGACGTGATAACCAACTACACCACGAAACCTCATTGAAGTTGATTTGATCAGAAAAGTTTGTATTGGGACTTTCACTCACATTATTTGGTTAGTTATACTATGGCTTCCAAATTCAAATGAGCTCTTTAATGATATGGCAGAATATCATTTTTGCACTTTGTTTATCTGAATGGACGAGTTCAAGTTAGAACTTATGCCAAATGTGCATCTTTAGCTGGGGTGGATCTACTAAGTAACCTATGAGTTCACGTGATCCTAGTAACTTTTGTAAATCACATTCACGTTGTTCCTTCACACTTCCTCGTTATACAAGAAGCAACCATGATATGAGAGAAAATCAAGAAGAAGAGTCCAAATACTCCATAGCAGAAACCAAGCAAAGCAACATCATAATCTATCGGAAACAGTCTCTCTACCCAACAAAGGTAGAGCTAAGGTATGTTTATTGTTGTTGTTGTGGTATTTACAAATTATGATTTTGGAGATAGACAAGATTGTTCCACATATCCAATCCAATCGAATCCAATCAGAGAACAAACATAAGAAATTTATACAGCAATGAGCAATGAATCAACATTTTGAATTGATGAGAATTGATCTTACAGAATAACACATACATAAGAGCATCCACACACTTTCACAGAAATCAGGGTGGATTACTACCAGTTTTCCTTGACAATCTTCGACTTCTCAAGTACAAACTTCCCTTCCTTGTACTTCTGTGCCTCTTCATAAGCTCGTTCATATTTCCAGCCAAGAACCTCACGGCAGTCGCAGCAATGGACATCAGCAACTGTATGGAGACCAGTCATGAGATGCCTATCCTCTTTCGGTCCCACGACTATATTCATTGCATGAGAGAACAAAAATGCTCGACCGTTTCTTCCCTAATGTCAATTAGACAAGAACATGTTACTGGTAATATCTCAAGTAAACAAAAGGATGGATCTTGCACTGAAACAAATTATCCTTTCGATGAATGATCGAAAGAACCACTTTAAGTAATGAATATTATTCAGATTTTGAGACGAAAAAACAGAAAATCTCAAATAGGAAAGACCAAGATGTTTTCCCCATTGAGCTACATCTTTCCAACTTGTTTCCTTTTTCGTATGTAACTGAAATACAAACATATATATGCTCATTTCAATAGCAGAGGAGCTAATTTTTTGAGTTAATGGTATGATCATTGCTTTTTGCTATTAGAGAAGAATGAAAATAGGTGCAACATTGTCAAAGGTGTGGTAAATATGCACTTAAGCTCATACGCGAGGTGCAAAAATCTTGAATGCTTCACTATGATTAGCAAAAATGTGAAGAGGTAACACTAAATCATTGATATGTTACTTCATTGCATTCTTTTTTCCGATCTCTTTGTCCATATATGTTACTCATGCTTATAATTGTTATCTTGGGCTACGCGTGCATAATGGTATCCATTTGCACCCTTTTTCTCTAAGCCCACACTTTATTTGGACTTAACGCTTACAACACCAATGGACCTTAGATCTTTTTGCATGTTTAACTTTGATAACACTAAAGGTGTGAGTGTGTGACAATCAAATACGTACTGGCGGTGACCATTTTTGCATCAGAAACCTCCGGGCAAAAACAGCATACAATGATCATACATCTAATAGAAGCATAACACATACACATACACTTAAACTTGGCCTAAGATAGCAAGTAAACACTCCAACTTTGGGTATGTACATCTAGACATCTCAACTCGTCTTCACTAAGTCACAACTTACAAAATGATCATCTATATATCTCCAAATTATGTGTCACATCAGCGTCAGGTATCCACAAGACACACTGTGGATGAGTTGGAGTGTTTAGTTTGCCAGTTGAGACCAAGTTGAAGTGTCTAGATATACACTACTTGCTAACTAAGACCAAGTTTAAGTTTCTGTTTATGTATTATGGCAGTAATAAACTATAGGCATTCATACAATTCAAAGAAAGTGAAAAAATCCCAACATTCTAACCTGAAAAGCCTTAGAAATAATGTCATCATGAAGTGCAACTTCATTCTTACAATTGCAGCAACTGTACAATCTAGGGCCAATCACCTCAGCCATTTGATGATCAAGATTCTAGACACAGTCAGTTTTCTCAAGAACTGTGATACTCTGAGATCATCACAAGCAAAATATGATTCCAACAAAACAAAGTTAACTACAACAAAAAAAGTACAGAGCAAAAAGATTGTACCTTTATCTTCAATAGCTACAATTTGTTATCTACCACAGCCTTTCTTTTTCTTTGACTAAATATCTGCTACTATAACCATACAATCAAATTTGTCAAATAACCAATTAACTGATGATCAAAGATTAACATACCAAAGAAACAAAGTGAAAATTGAGTAAACTAAAGCATCAAAGATCCAATTTTTAACTCAGACCCAAGACTAATCATCAAAGACCCAATTTTTATCTCAGAAGAGGAAAAGAAAAAAGCAGAAAAAGAGCACAACCCAGTGTAGTTAAAGAAAACCCCATTTGAAAATACTATGTGAAAAGCCAAGATACTAATAGAATCAAAGGGGCAAAGAAGAAAGTAAAATCATCTGGTGTAGTTAAAGAGTCAAGAAAGAACCTGGTTATAGTGTCATCATAGTAACAAATGGGAGATTGATCAGTTGCTTTTCCCCTTTTCAATGGGGTGGGGGTAGCGTGGGGGGCGGGGTAAGGAGGGGTGTCGGAGTTAGGTGAGTTATGACAAAGAGTTGATACACGACAACTTCTATCCTGCTTTTCTCTGATAATGATTGCGGTGAAATTTTTATCAATTTTTTTGAGCAAATATAAAATTTTATGAAAGAATTATGCCCTTTTAATTATGAAGGCCAAATTAAAAATAAAAAAGAAAAAGTTAATTAAAACTAATTAATCGCTTTACGTGTTCTCCCTTATTGCCGTTTCACTTAAGATATTTTTGACCCATTTCGCTAACAATAAGAGTATAAATGATCCTTTTTCTATGACCATCCGTAATAATCTAGTAGTATTTTATAAGCCAAGGAATAAGAAACAGACAATTTAGGCAGTTTTTCGTGGGTGTTAGCCCACGGTTCCTGGCGCCCGAGGCTCGGGGCCAACTTTCCCAAAAAATTATACCGAGGGGTTTGTAAAGAGCTAGGCAAAAGGCCCACCGGGGTTGGATATGGCCTGATAGTATTTTATGGGCTAAGGAACAAGAAACAAGTGATTTGGATAATTTTTCGTGGCTGTTATCACATGGTTCCTGGCGCTGCCCAGGGCTCGGGGCTAACTTTCCCAAAAAATTATACCGAGGGGTCTGTAATGAGCTAAGCAAAAGGCCCAGGTGGTCCGCCGGGGTTGGATATGGCCTGGTAATATTTTATGGGCCAAAGAAAAAGAAACAACCGATTTGGACATTTTTCGTGGGTGTTAGCCCAAGGTTCATGGCGTTGCCTGGGGCTCGGGTCACACTTTCCACCAAAACACTATATCGAGGGGTTTGTAACGAGCCAGACAAGAGGCCCAGGTGTCCCGCCGGGGTTGGATTTGTCCTTGTAATATTTTATGGGCCAAAGAATAAGAAATATGCGATTTGGGTAGTTTTTCGTAGGTGTTAGTCCATGGTTCCTGGCGCTGCCCGGGGCTCGTGGCCAACTTTCCCAAAATATTATACCGAGGGGTCTGTAACGAGCCAGGCAAGAGGCCCACGTGGCCCGGCCGGGTTGGATATGGCCTGGTAGTATTTTATGGGCCAAGGAATAAGAAACATGTGATTTGGGTAATTTTTCATGGGTGTTAGCCCACGATTCTTGGCGCTGCACAAGGCTCGAGACCAACTTTCCTAAAAGATTATACCGAGGGATATGTAACAAGACAGGAAAGAGGCCCAGGTGGCCCGCCGGGGTTGGATATGGCCTGGTAGTATTTTATTGGCCAAGGAACAAGAAACAGGAGATTTGAGCAGTTTTTCGTGGGTGTTAGCCCACAGTTCTTGGCGTTTCCCGGGGCTCGAGGCCAACATTCCCCAAATATTATATCGAGGGGTCGTAACGAGCCAGGCAAGAAGCACAGGTGTCCCGCCGGGGTTGGATATGGCCTGGTAGTATTTTATGGGCCAAGGAACAAGAAACATACAATTTGAGAAGTTTTTCGTGGGTGTTAGCCCACGTTTCCTGGCGCTACCCGGGGCTCAAGGCCAACTTTCAAAAACAATTATACCAAGGGGTCTGTAACGAGTTTGGAAAGAGGCCCAGGTAGCTCTCCGGGGTTGGATATGGCGTGGTGGTATTTTATGGGCCAAGGAAAAAAAAAAGAAAAATTGGGAAGTTTTTCGTGGGAGTTAGCCCATGATTTCTGGCGCTGCCTGGGGCTTGGAGCCAACTTTCACAAAATAATATATCAAGGGGTCTGTAACGAGCCTGGCAAGAGGCCTAGGTGGCCCGCCAGGGTTGGATATGGCCTGATAGTATTATATGGGCCAAGGAACAACAAATATGCGATTTGGGCAGTTTTTCGTGGGTGTTAACCCACAGTTCCAGACGCTGCCCGGGATCGAGGACAACTTTACCAAAATATTACATCGAGGGGTCTGTAACATTCCTGGCAAGAGGCCCAGGTGGCCCGCCGGGGTTGGATATGGCTTGATAGTATTTTATGGGCCAATGAACAAGAAACA
>JBCEWC010014642.1:0-14238 GCA_038996855.1 Solanum aculeatissimum
AAACATTGGTGGATTTTTAGAAGCAAAAACACTTTGTGGGGAGATTTTCTGAAGGCCAAGTACTGTCAGAGGGTAAATCCCACTTTAAAGAAATGGAACACTGGCCAATCCTTGATGTGGAAACAAATGCTCATCAATAGAGAAAAAATGGAACCTCACATCCAATGGCATATCTTCTCTAGTTCGTCATATTTTTGGTGGGATAATTGGCTAGGGATTGGCCCACTTCTTTCTCTTACAACTGGTATCTCTAAGTTTAACAATGTTGTTATTAGAGAATTTATTAATCAGGGAGGGTGGGATGAGATAAAAATTATCCATACTGTCCCCCAGAACTGGTACCCCTTATCTTGGCTCACAAATTTTCTTTTGACCCCAGTAGGATGGACAGTGCTATCTGGAAGCCTAAAGGGGATGGATCTTTTACTTGCTCATCTGCCTGGGAGTTGATTAGAGACAAAAGAGAGAAAACTGAGATCAATATTAACTGTTGGCATAAATTCATCCCTTTTAAATGCTTCTTCTACTTGTGGAGAACTTTGAGGGAAAAACCTCTCAAAAATAAAAACCTTGTAACATTTGGACAGCAGCCCCATGATTATTTCTGCTGTTACCAGCCCGGGAGAGACACAATTCAACATATTTTTGTCAGTCGCAAATTTGCTAAGTACATTTGGAAATGATCTTCAGCCCCTTGTGGTATCAATTCTGATCAGCCAGTGCTGAGGAACACTCTTATGAAATGGTGGAGTAAGAAAGGTAAAAATGATGCTCTTAACTTGGCTCTTCATTCTTTCCCCACTTTTGTTTGCTGGAACTTATGGAAAAACAGATGCTCTTGTAAGTGTGGTGGGAACACCTCTAATGTTGCAAGGGTAAAATTTTGCATCTTCAAAGACTTGTGGAAGCTCCTACAAACTGCTCACCCTTATATCCAGTGGCCTAATAGCTGGAATGAGCTGATCAAAGTGGTGGAAGGCTGTTTTCACGAATTTAGAATTACACAGGTCACCTGGCAGCCACCTTCTACAGGATATGTGAAAATAAACACGGATGGAAGTTGTATTGATAATCCGGGAAGTATGAGGGCTGGAGGAGTCTGCAGGGATCATAATGGGGAGCTATTGTTTGCATTTTTCTACAACTTGGGAACAGGTACTAATAATTTGGTGGAAACTCATGCGACATATTTTGGTTTGGAATGGTGTAGACAGCTGGGTTACACCAATGTCGTGCTGGAAATGGACTCACAGCTTGCAGTAAAATGGATCACTAATCAAAGCTCGTCCCCTTGGTCAATTCAACAGGTAATTAATAAACTGCAATGTATCATTTCTTCCTTCTCTCATTTTATTTGCAGGCACATATTCAGAGAGGCAAACAAAGTGGCAGACACCCTTTCTAAAATTAGCCACGGCAACCACATTCCAAAAATCTATACTAACTTATAAACTCTTCCAAAAGAAGCCAAGGCTTACATGTTGATGGATAAATATGGTATGGCTTCATTCAGACGAAAAAACTCAAAAGAATAAAGAAACCCCCTTGAGCAGATTGTGGAAAACACTTGGATCTTCAACGTGGATATGACATCTTATGTTATAGCTGTTTTGAAGATTTAGTTAGGTTGTTCTTTACTTTTTTGGGTTGTAAGGGGAGAGTCTCCCCTATTTGTGGCTTTCGTAGTCTTGGTGCACTGAGAGGAGTCCTCTCCTAGGTGCTCTTAAACTAGGTTGGCTGTATATTAGAATATGGGGATAAATTAGCTATCCTTAGTAGGAAGTCCGGTTTATGTACCATATATAGATGGAGGTAAGGTTTATGTCCCCCTCCGTTTGTATTTCTCTTTTTATTTATAATAAAGCTTGGGGGTGTTGCTCAACCCCTGACCGTCCAAAGAGGTGGGGACTTCTTGGCTTAGGCCTGTTCCCTATAAAAAAATGACACTTTGATGACATCACCAAACATGAAGTCATTCATAACAAAAAAATCTAATTATTAGTGAAAACTCTTGTAGCACTACTGTAGCACTTTTATTGTAGCGAATTGTTTACTATAAATAGAGTCAACCTCTCCATTGTATTTTGGAGGGAAAGACTTTGTTTTCCTGGAAATATGTGGTTTGGAGGTAAGAGCTTACTTTTTAGGAGCAGGTCATCTATGGGTTTTCTTTCTGCAAGGGGGTAGGTCGAACTGTTCACAGAAGGTTCCTAGATCTCAATGGGTTTAAGCCGTATCCTTAGCTAGTTGTCTCAAAATCTTATCTTGCTGACAAATCTTAAGGGAAACCTATTGTATCAAGCTTGTGAGGTGACCATAGGTGATTTGCTCATAAGGGATCTTATCATCCAAATACTAGTTTTAGAGTTCTTCTTTGACCAAATCTCTAAGGGATTTAGGTTGTTCATCTAGTAATTTTTTCTTCCAATATGGAAGGTTTCCATCAGGCTTATATGTATAGGTTAATCCATCGTTATTATTAAGTAGTTAAGAGGTTAACCATATACTAAGGGTAGGATTACGTGTAGATTATCAAACATAATATACATGGCATGGAAACATAACTTGAACATAAGATAACATGCAAAACATTTAAACATAATATACATACTACAACATATTTTTGGGGGAGAAACAAAAAGTAAAATGTAGGAACTTACATGACTTAAACTGAGAGAGGTTTCCCTTTTGTCAAACTCAACAGACTCTTACACGTTTGTGAAAATAACTAAGCATACTAATTTACACAATAAATTCTATTTAACTAGGAAAGTGTTTTAGTTGGGGAAAGGTTAGATACATGAAAGTAGATGAAAGGGAAGAGAAATATGTTGCTAGGAAAAGAGGAGTCTTTTATGCCTTGCTACTCTCTTGCACTCTACTTTTTCTTCAATATTTGATGATGTATTTATAGGGACTTTTGGACTTCAAATGCTTGGATTTGAAATGATCTTGGAACTTGAGGCATGCAATCACCCATATCTACCTGTAATATTGCACATGCTACCGCCCATGTCTTTTTGTTATATTGCATTATTTTTTACACTTCACATGATCATTTTGACTTCTTGTCTTAGTTGTCAAAAGATTCCTTGTCTGTCACTATTTTTTGCCTTTTCACATCAACTTCATTGGTTTCTTATTTTATCATTTTTTGTTATAGTCGTTCACGTGTCTAAGTTGTGCAATATGACCGAATGAAAGTTTATTTCAAAATCATCATGTATTCTATCATGAACCTCATCATCTGAGTCATACTACGTTCCTTCTTCTTTTATGTCTTCGTACATCTTAGCATTGCGGGGAGTCTCCATAATGTTTTTCTCGTTTATTATATTTTTTGGCAATGTGTTAGCCATCAATGGATTTTATGAGTCTTTACCGGGTACTCTTTGAGTCAGACTAGTTGTGTTCATATCCGACATAGTGGATCTATTTGCATTCATTGGGGAATGCACACCCATCAACGAATTTAATAAATCTTGATCGACCACTATTTGAACTGGACTAGATATGTCCATATCCGACACAAATTATATTTTTGCATTCTTTGGGAAATCCACACCCATCTCATCCATTTTCATTGAAGGTGGAGAACTCAGATAATTTTTGTTATGATAATCCATGCTTATTTGCATTTGATATAACTCAAATTTTACTACCCATAAGCGTTCTTCCATTAATTATAATTTTCTACGAGTCTAGTATTTTCTTGCATTAATGTTTCATTTTTAAAATTCAATCTTTTAAATGTCTCGGTCATTGAAGAGAAATGGTCACAAAAAATAATTTTATCGGTGTCTTTTTAGAGATTATACTTGATGATTTTTTCTTGATTATGTCTAAGTGTTGGAGAAATGTAATAGTTAGGTCCTAATATTCCTCTAGCATAGTCTAATGCTTCATTAAAATTATTAAAACCTTTGGAAAGTGGGACTTTGACACTTTGTATTAATTCTACAACTTCTATCCATGTCTGAAAAATGTTATTTGTCTTTCCATGAAAAATCACATACTATTTAAATATCATTTCTTTACTTTTATCTGTGAAGTATTGACAAAGTGCATTTACTATGACTATGAAATATTTGTTGTCTTTTTTATTATAGGTCATGCAAAAATTATCTACTAGACACCTTTGTGGTTTATCTATTATGCATTCTGGTAATACTCTAAAAGATAAATTGGACGGTGGATAGAATATTAAATTATGCTTTCAAAAATGAATTCTCTCCATTATTTTTACTGCTACTGTTTGAGGTCTAAGCCAAATATTACCTAGAACTGTCTGCGTATATGAGTCGGGAGTTGACGATTCACCTTTCACCATTGCTGGTCTCATGTTGAAAAATAAATATTTCTTATTAGTTGATTCTAAGATTTAACCTACTTAATTGATCTAATAAGTTATTATCTTTTCCTTTAATATATTCAAAGACAATATTTTCATAAGTTGAGATTGTATCCATTAAATTAAGTCATCTTCATCTACTGCTTATTTTTTTTATTTTTTTGATAAAATTTAATAATTGCTTCACAGTCTGTTCTGATTAGTATTTCAGCCTTGTTCAAAATATATAATCCAAAACTATTTAAACCATATACTACTGCTAGGATCTCTGCGTCTATACTACTCATATTTCCTTTTTCTTTATATTTTTCACTTTGGTATGCACAATTTTTTATTTTATTTTTAGTATTAT
Organism: Solanum aculeatissimum; assembly: GCA_038996855.1. NCBI lineage: Eukaryota > Viridiplantae > Streptophyta > Magnoliopsida > Solanales > Solanaceae > Solanum > Solanum aculeatissimum. Next base: position 4,704 of record JBCEWC010014642.1, read on the forward strand.
ATTTACTAGGTCGGGCTTTTAGCACTGCTCCCCATCCTGTATAGCTTCCATTTGTTCATGTCACACCCTGAGAGGGTACCCTGGCTGTGGCCGACACTCAGAGACTACTGCTAACCCTCAAGAAAACCACTTGGCCTTATCACATTCATTCAATCAACAATTAATACCTCAGCGGAAGACTAAAGAAAGTAAAAGTGTAGACAATCTCAATATATATTAGTTAAGTCAACTCAGATAGACTAGCATGAAGAAACTAGCCCAAAGTATTTATTTAACTCAAACAATCATGCTCTAATCTATGAAGCCTCTATAAATTATTCACGGGTGCCAATTTAAGACCCATGACTACCTCAAATAAAGATAAGTGAATCTAAAGTCTAACTGTAAAAGCTAGATGCAAACATAAATGAGTATCCTCTGGAAGTAGGGGAGGGCTCACCAACTCAGCTGACGGTAAAAGATCTTTAATGGTGGGCTTGTTGATGATCTCTAGTACTTGTCTCTGCATCATAAAATGGTGCATTCCAAATGGTCATCAGTACGTGGAATGTACAAGTATGTAAAATGCTTGAATGAAAAATGCATCAAGGTAGAATAATATCAACTTAGATAACTTAACTCAAGAGATAAGAACTCAATCAATAATGTAAAATGTCTATCTAAAGCAAGAATAAAGAGTAGATGATGAACCAACAATATTAATTCAATCAACTCAAACTCGACCTTATTAACTCGATTAAGAGTACTATCAATTCAGAACCTATATGGGAGTTTTTCTTATCTAATAACATTCACTTATGAGCCAATAATTGTACAACAATCCCATTGATGTTGCCACAATCATCCATATCTTACTACGGTAAGGACAACTCAAATCCATCACGGATCCAGAAAAATCGAATAGGTCCTCTATTATTTCAGGGACTGCTCAGCTCAAGAGAAAATAGTTGACTTAACGGTGCTATTCTCACCTATGCTTGGTGACATAGTTATATGAGTTCTAGTGGACTTACTGTAATGTCCCAAAAAAAATTAAACTTCATATTGGTGGGTCAAGGTCCATTTTGAACTTGTTAGGGTTGATTAGTGATAATCATGGATTTTATTTAAGTGGTTGTATTCAAAGGAATCGTCTTGGTGGAGTTTTGTATGGAACCGTAGAGAAGCACTAACTTTGGATGGCCATATATCTTGGTACGAGATAAACTGTGTGAGCTACGATATATCAAATTGAATCTCTTTAAGTTATCTTCTTAATGAAATTAGTTTCACTAAATTTGGAGTTTGGATTTGGAATTTATGACCATTAAAGTGAGACTGGTCGTGCACGGAAGTGTTCTGAAAAAAGGGAAACTGTTTTGGGACTTAGGCATTGCCTTATGGGAGGGACCATGGGCCGTGTGGAGGATCACAACCCGTGATCTCCTACGTGAACTGATCTAGAGAGTTCCAGGGGTGTTGGACCAAGGCCCCGGACCAAGTGAAGCTCCACGGAACACTTCACGACCCGTGTGATGCCTCACAGTTCGTGAGGGGCCTTTTTGGAGCGGTCCAGAGACTCCCTAGACCCCAAGGCCAGGACTTCGGACCAATTGAGGCTCCATGGACCAGTGTACGGTCTGTGTTCAGCTTCACGAGCCATGAGTCCTATTGTGGAGTGATCCAGAAAGTCTTCTAAGATTTCAAGCCAAGGCATGAAACAAGTGAAGCCACACGGTAGCATTCAAGGTTCGTGAACCACTACACGGACCATGTGGGTGCTTCCGTCAACGACTATTTCAGTTATCTTCTCCATTTAGTTAATGATTAAATGGTAATTTTAATTATTCTTAGGGTCATTTTAGCCTTTATAAACTCTCCTAAAACCCCTAAATTGAACCCTAATTTATTTTAATTTATTAAAACTCTCAATTCTTCTCCCAAATTCTCTCAATTTTCTCTCATCTTCCATTGGAGACAAAGCTTGAAATTAGGGAAAACTCAAGTCTTCATCAGAATCTTCTTGTTAAATTCAAGTTATGTGGGTTTGATTTATGGTTTCTCTTTTAACCATGAAGACCCAAAATCCTTTTCTCAATTTTTGATGAATTGTGATTTTTCGTGAAATAGGTCTTTAAAGTTAAGAATAATTTAGTGAAATTGAAGTGTGGGTTGTTCTTATTTAATGATTTCAAGATGAACCAAGCCTTTAATTGATGAATTCTTTTTATTTAAAAAAGGTACAAGTATGCATGCCCCATTACTCTTTAATCCTTGCATGGGTAGTGCTAAATTGAGATTTAATTATTGATTTAACCTTGAATGTCTTATGGATTCTTCTAAATTTAAATTTAAATTATGAATTTTAGTTACTCATGCTTTTCTCATCATCAATCATGGTATTTGCATGCATGAACATGGATTTCAAGAAGGATATGATGTGGGCTAAGACCCAAATATGTTTATGACTATTATTTTGAACAAGTATGGATTATGACAAGAATGTGATGACATAATGTCTATGATATGGCTCTTTGAGCAACTATGAGTGTTTACACCAATATGATTTGACAAGTATGGAGCTACTCCTATGCATGAAGTTTGACATGAAAGCATATTTGGCTTTTTAGCCTAATGAAGTATGATTATGAAATATGTTAACCTTTCAGTCACGTATGCATGAATATGAAACAAGTGATTTGGCCGTTAAGCCTAATTATGCATGGTATGATATCAAGTATTTCCATTCCATTTTAAAAGCATGTATATGTATATGTATTCTTGTGGGATGATGACTTAGCACCGAGTGGGATTGGAGTAGTAAGTGGGCTATTCCCAAGGGTCCCACTCATTTCTCTCAACTATGTGCCAACATAGGTTATGCAACCGAAATGGGTAGTCCCGTAAGGTATGCTATAATATGATATGATATGTTATGGAAATTCTTCTAAAATGATCGGTCATAAGGAAGGTGGCCATCACACTGAAATGACTGGATCATAAGGTATGGTGTAAGTTACCTTTGGCAAGTAATCTTCTCTCATCCGATGAGAGGCCTCATCGGGTAAGTTCATGTTGTAGCTCACATGAGTTTCGATGTCGGTTATTGTCTCATCCCCTATACTATAAGCATTATGGCATTTCATGCATCATGGATTTCATGGCATATTGGTATACTATCCTTTCCTATATTCTCTTTCTATATATGTGCCCTTGTCATCTAACTTGTTGTAGGCTCATGTTTATATGCATCGCATGCCCGCATACTTAGTGCATTATTATGTGTTAACATATACTCTTTCTCTACATGCTCTAACCATGTAGGGATCGGAGGTGATTTTCATCCCCCGTTAGACGGCTAAACGAGACTCTTGAAGTTGTTACTTGTGATGAGCCCTATACTCCAAGGGAAACACCCACTTTCATCTACCTTTTCTTTACTTTATGTTCTTTACTTTATGACTTGAGGGTGAGCCCAGAAAATGTCGAGGCCCCATATTATCTTATATAGAGGCATTGTTGGATATATCGAACTCTATTGTACGTATGCTATGTATTGCTTGTAATGATTTAACTATCTATGTTAAGTGATAGTATCTTATGTTATGCATTAATTTCCGCTTATGCTATTATGATACGTTTGGATTGGGAATGTGCTTGTGTGGAAAGTCTTTAACCCTTCTTGCCCCCATAGCTTGAGTCATACTTACCCGCCCCTTAGAACATAATTGTTATGTGCTATGCGATTCATGCTTATCCCATTCCTGGCAACATCCCCATAGATTAAGACCAAAGCCCCGAAATTCCTTAGACTTACATGCTAATTGCTTATTATAAGTGCTTCCAAACCAATGATGTGTGTGATGATGCTATGATGGATTGATCGAGGACTTTTGGGTTCTCCTTCGCTATGTTATATCTAGGCCCTACTCTCGAGTCATGACAAAGATGGTATCAAAGCTCTAGGTTTGTAAAAGATCCTTAGAGTCTAACATGCCGCATCAATTAAAGTCTTGTTCATGGATATGATACGTGCCATACCTATGAAAGAGGAGCTATAACGATATTTTAGGAATTTTCTCACTTTATAATCCCCTTACATTATGTTGTGTATTTTTTATGAGACTTCCTTAATATTGGCATTCTTGTTGCTCTTTCAGAAGATGCCTCCCAGAAGAGCTCCCCTCCCCAGACAAGTTCCGATCAATGAGAAGCAGGCCCCTCGTGAACCTGTGAAGGAACAAGTAACCCATGCTGAATTTTGGAACGTGGTGTCTATGTTGGGCCAAGTGGTGGCTAATCAAGCCCAGCCAACTAATCCCATGAGTGGTGGCACTCCAGCTTCTAGGGTGAGGGACTTCACCCGGATAAATCCTCTGGAGTTCATGGTTCAAAGGTTGATGAGGATGCTCAAGCGTTCATTGATGAGCTAGCAAAGGTGTTTTGGCTGCGTATCAGTTGAAAGATATAGCTCAAGTGTGGCACAATCAGTGGTCAGTGGAAAGAATGGTAGATGTTAAGGTTAGTTGGGAGGAGTTCAAGGTGGCCTTCCTGGATCGATTCTTCCCCCTTGAACTTCGAGAAGCCAAGATGACCGAGTTCATTAATCTTCGACAAAGTATCATGACTATGAGGGACTATTCCTTCAAATTCACTAAGATTTCAAATTATGTTCTCATGCTAGTGGTTGATCCCTGTGCAAGAATGCACAAGTTCATTTTGGGTGTTTCTGACTTGGTGGTGAAAGAATGTCATACCGCTATGCTCATTAGGTACATGGATATCTCTCCGCTCATGACCTATGCTGAACATATTGAGGGTGAGAAGCTCAAGGAGCGAAGGGTGAATAACTCTAAGAGAGCCTAGTATGATGGTAGGTTTTCCAACTCTAAGGGTGGTGGCAGATTTGGTCGATTCCAACCAGACCAAGGTTCGAATGTGAGGTTTGCTAACCCAAGGGTGCCTCCTCCTAAGTTATATGTTGGGGGTTGTCCACAAATTCCCCGTTGTGACTAGTGTGGGAAGAACCATATGGGTGATTGTAGGATAGCTTCGGGTGCTTGCTTTGGGTGCGGGGGTTTGGACCACAAGATTTCCAATTATCCAAGGGGTGCAAAGAAATATCAAGTGGCCCCCAGTTATCATGGGCAGCCAAAGGCTCAGATTGTTGGTGCTCTTAGGAATAATAGGTTCAATGCTCTTCATGCCCGACGAAAGGTGGAGGAAGCTCTAGACGTCGTGACTGGTATGTTAAGAATCTTTGATTTTGAAGCTTATGCTTTACTTGATCTGGGTGCAAATTTATCTTTTGTGACTCCTCTGTTGGCTGTTAAATTTGTCCTGAGCCCTGAAACCCTAAGGGAACCTTATTCGGTATATACTCCTGTGGGTGAGTCTATTGTTTCCCGAAAAGTGGATCGGGGTTGTCCTGTCTTTGTATTGCATAAGGTCTTCCCCGATGATCTTATAGAACTTGAGATGTATGACTTTGATATTATTCTTGGGATGGATTGGTTGCATGCCTCGTATGCCTCGGTTGATTGTAGAACTAGATAAGTCAAATTTAAAGTTCCTAATGAACCTGTGTTGGAATGGAAGGATAGTGATCCCATGGTTAGGGGTCAGTTTATTTCTTACCTCAAAGCTCGGAGAATGATTTGTAAGGGGTGTATCTACCATATTGTGAAGATTAGAGATGAAGAGGACGAGTCACCTACTCTAGAATCAGTTTAGGTGGTTAATAAGTTTTCTGATGTGTTTCCCGAGTACTTGTCCGATATGCCCCTCATAGAGAAATGGATTTTGGCATAGACCTCCTTACGGAGTGAGCATGATCATATGGGTAACTTGACGTTGGTACTTCAAAATTTGAGGGAGAAGCAATTATTTGTCAAGTTTAGCAAGTGTGAATTTTTGTTGGGAGAAGTTGCATTTCTTGGTCATGTGGTATCCAGTGATGACATTAAGGTTTATCCTAAGAAAACCGTAGGGTGAAATATTGGCCTAGACCATTGACTCCTTTGAATATTCGGAGTTTCCTTGGATTAGCCGGTTATTATCAGAGGTTTGTTGAAGGATTTTCTTCCATTGCATCCCCGTTGACCGAGTTGACTCAGAAGAAGGTTAAATTTGTGTGGTTGAGTGAGTGTGAGAAGAGCTTCAAGACCTTGAAGGATTGACTCACATCGACTCCTGTTTTGACCTTGCCCAATGGGTTAGATGGGTTTGTGGTGTATTGTGATGCTTTATGAACTGGGTTGGGTTGTGTGCTTATGCAACATGGTAAAGTAATAGCTTATGCGTCTCGACAATTGAAGGTGCATGAGCAAAATTATCCGACCCATGATCTTGAATTGGCAGTGGTGGTGTTTGCTCTAAAGATTTGGAGATATTATCTATATGGGGTTCACATCGATGTCTTCACCGATTATAAAAGTTTGCAATATGTGTTCACCCAAAGGGATCTTAACTTGAGACAAAGGATATGGTTGGAACTTCTCAAGGATTATGACATGAGTGTCCTTTATCATCCCGGCAAGGCAAATATTATGGCAGATGCCCTTAGTATGCTATCTATGGGAAGTGTGTCGCATGTGGATGAGGGGAAGAAGGAGATAGTAAAGGATGTGCACTGGTTGGCTAGATTAGGTGTTAGGTTGGCCGACTTAGAAAATGGTGGTATTTTTGTTCAAGGAAGATGTGAGTCTTCAGTGGTGATTGATGTTAAGGCAAAGCAAGACTTAGATCCCTCCTTGGTAGAGTTAAAGAAATTGGTTGCCAAAGGAAAGATTGAGGTTTTTTTCTAAGGGGGAGATGGTGTGCTACGGTACCAAAATCGATTGTGTGTTCCGAATGTTGATGGCCTAAAGGAGATTATCATGAGTGAAGCGCATAATTCCCAATATTCTATTCATCCAGGATCCACTAAGATGCAGCGAGATTTGAGGGAGTTGTATTGGTGGCATGGCATGAAGAAAGATATAGCCAAATTCGTGTCGGAATGTCAGAATTGTCAACAAGTAAAGGTGGAACACCAAATGTCTGGTGGCCTAGCCCAAGACATTGAGATTTCTACTTGGAAGTGGGAGGATGTGAATATGTATTTCATAGTTTGGTTTCCTCGTTCTCGTAAACAATTCGACTTGATATGGGTTGTAGTTGATCGGATGACTAAGTCGGCTCATTTCTTACCGGTCAATACTACTTATAGTGCCGAAGAGTATGCTAAAATATAATTCCGGGTGTTTGTAAGGTTGCATGGTATACCAAGGTCAATTATATCAGATCGTGGTACTAAATTTACTTCTCATTTTTGGAGGTCATTTCAAAAGGAACTTGGTACTAAGATAAAATTGAGTACCACCTTTAATCCCCAAATCGATGAACAAGCCGAGAGGAAAATTCAAACCTTGGAATACAATGTTAAGGGCTTGTGTGTTGGAGTTCAAGGGAAGTTGGGATGATCATCTATCGTTTATTGAGTTTGCCTATAATAATAGTTTCCATGCTAGCATTGGTATGGCCCCGTTTGAGGCTTTGTATGGTAGGAGGTGTAGATCCCCAGTGTGTTGGTTTGAGATAGGTGAGGCGAAATTGTTAGGCCAGACTTGGTAGTTGGGTCCATAGAAAAGGTGAGGTTGATTAGGGAAAGATTGAGGACGACTCAAAGTCGTCAAAAGTCCTATTCGAATGTTAGGAAGAGGGATCTCAAATTCCATGTAGGTGATTGGGTTTATGTGAAGGTATCTCCTATGAAAGGCATCATGCATTTTTCAAAAAGGGAAAGTTGAGCCCTCGGTACGTTGGACCATATGAGGTGGTTGAATAAATTGACAAGGTGTCTTATAGGTTGGATTTGCCTCTAGAGATGAGCTCTATTCATCTGGTGTTCCATGTTTCGATGTTGAGGAAATTATTTGGTGACCCTATGACAATTACACCTTTTAAGGGTATGATGATTGAGGAGAATTTGACTTATGAAGAGGTACCGGTTGAAATTTTGAATAGGCAAGTGAAGCAGCTTTGCAACAAGGATGTGGCATCGGTTAAGGTTCTTTGGAGGAACCAACATATGGAGATTGCTACATGGGAAGCGGAGTTGGACATGATGGAATGATACCCCTATCTTTTCCAATCTACTCAAGCCTAAGGCACTAGGTTCTATCCTTTCTAATGGTCCTAATTCTTTAAATTCTTGAGCTTTATGACAATGCATGTATACATGAGCACAAAAATGGTTCAAATGATATTTTGATATGAGTTTTAAATGACTTTGAAAATGATGGATGATCCCTTATAAGTTATGATAAAAATACTTCTTGCTTGATTGATTTCCTTAAGTCGTGGTCTAGCTCATTCGAGGACGTATGTTCCCAAGGGGGAGATGATGTAATGAAGAACTTCATATTGGTGGGTCAAGATCCGTTTTGAACTTGTTAGGGTTGATTAGTGATGATCATGGATTCTATTTAAGTGGTCGAATTCAAAGAAATCGTGTTGGTGGAATTTTGTATGGAACCGCACGGAAAGACTGACTTTGGATGGCCATATCTCTTGGTACAAGATAAAATATATGGGCCAAGACATATCAAATAAAATCTCTCTGAGTTATTTTCATAACAAAATTGGTTTCACTCAATTTGGAGTATGGATGTGGAAGTTTTGACCATTGCAGTGAGATTGGCCATGCATGGAAGTGTTCTGAAAAAAGGGAAACTGTTTTAGGACTAAGGCACTGCCTTATGAGAGGAACCACAGGCCATGTGGAGGCTCATGACTCATGAGCCCCTCCACGGACTTATCCAGTGAGTTCCAGGGGTGTTGGACCAAGGCCCCGGACCAAGTGAAGCTTCATGGACCACTTCACGGTCCATGAGGTGCTTTCGTGGAGCGGTCCAAAGACTCCCTAGACCCCAAGGCCAGGACTTCGGAGCAAGTGAGGCTCCATGGACGAGTGTAAGGTTTGTGTGCAGCTTCACGAGCCGTGAGTCTTGTCGTGGAGTGATCCAAAAAGTCTTCCAAGATTTCAAGCCAAGGCATGAACCAAGTGAAGCCACACGGTAGCATTCACGGTCCGTGAACCACTACACGGACGGTGTGTTCAGTTATCTGCTCCATTTCGTTAATGATTAAATGGTAATTTTAATTATTCTTAGGGTCGTTTTAGTCTTTTTAAACTCTCCTGAAACCCATAAATTGAACCCAAATTTATTTTAATTCATTAAAGCTCTCAATTCCTCTCTCAAATTCTCTCAATTTTCTCTCATCTTCTATTGGAAACCAAGCTTGAAATTGGGGAAAACTCAAGTCTTCATCAGCATCTTCTCAATCTTCTTGTTAAATTCAAGGTATGTGGGTTTGATTTTGTCATGACCCAAATAGGGGGCCTAGATGTGACATGGCGAAAGAGGACCCGAAGACCATCGATCAAGCCATCATAGCATCATCTCACTCATCATCGGTTCAGAAACGCGGAAGCTAAACATGTAGCACATAAGCTCTAGGGGTTTAGGGGCTTGTGACTCAAGCTATGGGGACAATTCAGGAATGGGAGGAA
>JBCEWC010014643.1:0-14237 GCA_038996855.1 Solanum aculeatissimum
AATTCCTTAGAACTTATATGTTATGTGTTTATTTTCCACGCTTCCAAACCGATGAGGTGTAAAATGATGCTATGATGCCTTGATCGAGGACTTTTGGGTTCTTCTTCGCTATGTCACATCTAGGCCCCCTATCCGGGTCGTGACATGTTCATAGACATGGCACACATCACACCCATGAACAAGCTCTAATCGACGCGGCTTGTTGGACTCCAAGGATCGTTACAAACCTAGGGCTCTAATACAATCTTTTTCACGACCTGGATAGGGGGCCTAGATGTGACATGGCGAAGGAGAACCCGAAGGACCTCGATCAAGCCATCATAGCATCATTACACGCATCATCGGTTTGGAAGCGCGGAAGCTAAACACATAACACGTAAGCTCTAAGGGATTTGGGACTTGGGTCTCAAGCTATGAGGACAATATCGGGAATGGGATAAACATGTATATACATAACACATAGTCATTCACAATTCCCATCATACAAGTCATGAGCATAATAAAAGAGCATTATCATAATCAAGGCTAAATAACATCGTATTACATAACCAAATGTTTAACATAGCATGTCAACGTACAAGAGTCTAGAATGGTCCAACAAGCCTCTACATGAATGAGCAGGGTCTCAACAAGTTTGAGGCTCACCCTCCATACATAAGAAAGTAAATAACATGACATAAAATAGGTAGATAGATGGTGCTATTGCCCTTGAACAAAAGGGCTCACCACTAGCAAAGTCTTCAATCAAGAATCAAGCGTCGTCCGGTAGACTGTAGATATCATCTCTGATTCCTACATGGTTAGAACATGTAGACAAAGAATATAGGTTAGCACAATTAAGCACTAAGTATGCAGGCATGCAATGCATATGACAATATAGCATGACCAAGCAACATGATAAGGGGACAAGTGATACGAAAGGAATGCACGTAGCCAAAGAATAATATAACAAGATGTTATGCCATGATGCATGAAATGCAATCCTATGACCATTATATATATATCGGGGATGTGACCTTAACCGACAACATGGAAAGACCCGAGCGAGACACTACCTGGATCCGGACTACTTGCCAAGTAGTACCCTAATCACCCTGAAACAAGGGGAAACATAACATGTCATCCCATATAGGGAGAAATCCCATGGTGGAACATGGTTTGACAGAAAAGAGTATGGACCCTGTGGAGATAGTCCACCCGCCTCCAATCCCTCGGAACTATGTCTCATCCCACGGGAATACTTATATATATACGTGCAACATTAAATTGGGAGACTTACATGCAGTTTCAAATCATGCATCATTAGTCAAATTAAAACCATTGTGCAAATCATGTTCATGCTTAAGCCAAAGGCCATCAAGAGTTTACAAAATCATTTTCATGATCATTTCATGTCAATGCATTAAGAGTAGCTCATCTACATAGCTTATCAGATCAAGCATTCAAACATGTCAATGTGGTGCAACCACCCAATATATTCAAAGAGCCATGGCAAGGGACTATGTGATCACGACTCTTAACATTACATTCAAAATATGAGTTTCATCAAGAGTTTCAACATAACAATAATCCATGCATATGTCATGAATGAAGATCAAGAACATGGGTAATGGAATTCAAACTTAACTTCACAATTTAAAAAGTTAATTCATCATAGATCATGAGAAAATCCATAATCAAAGCATAATTCAAATTACCCATGCATAATTAAATCATAAAAGGGACATGCAATTTGATTCTTCAAGGGTTTGCATGAACACTCATTATTTCAGGCTCAAAACATGTTTAAATCACCTAAAAACTACAACACATAATTCCCAACACTAAACTACAACAATAATTGAAGAAACCATAACATGAAGAAACTTAAAATCATAATTTAAAGGTTAGGGTTCTTAGGTCTTCAAGGATGGAAGAAAATCCTTGAATCAAATTCCACATACCTTACAATAACCAAAGGAATTGAAGATTCATGTGAGCAAGGTCGTCTTCCCCAAATTTTTTCAAACTTCAACAATGGATCAAGAGCAATTTAGGATCCTTGAAAGTGTATAGAGGAGGCTTAGAATGGATGAGTAAGGGTTTAGGTCTTAATTTAGGGGTTTAGGGGACTTTAGGATACCAAAAAGGAGTCTAGGGATTAATTAAATCACGAAATTACCATTAATGAAATGGAATTTTAACTGTCAAGCAGAGTGTCATGGAGGAGATACAATGGTCATGTAACCCACTCAAGGTCCTTCCAAGTTGCCATGAAACAACACTTAACCAAATCTTCAACGCGAACTCTCGAAGGACTTTCTGGACCACTTGACGAGGGGATTCACGGGCCGTGTGGATTCACACGGACCATGTACTAGTCCGTGAAGCCACACTTAGCCTAAGAATCAACCCCAGCCTTGTCCAAGCCTCTGCCCCACTCAACGGACCATCAAACAGACCGTAAAAGGTCTCACGGGCCGTGGGGTGGTTGAGCCATGCCTTGGGTTATGGGGTGGTTCTTGGACACCCCCAGCTCACTGGACCATGAAACGGACCCCCACATGGACCGTGGACCCTCACACAGCCCGTGGTCCTTGTCTTGGGCCCTTTTCAGGGCTTATTTCCAATGTCTCCCGAATTTTAGGCAGTCCCACTATTTTGGCCATAACTTCCTCATACAAACTCCGAATCGAGTGAAACCAGTTGTGTTGCGAAGCTAACTCAAAGAGCATCAATTTGATAAAAATCAGCTTACATGGTTCAACCCGAATCCAAAAGTTATGTTAGCTCAACTTTCACTATCCAAACAACTTCTCTAGGTCACCAAATGATTCACTTTGCGTTCGGCCACTTAAACTTAACCCGTGGCTACCAAAACTCAACCATGACCAGTATAACATCATACAAGACCAGCCATGAGGAATATTTGAAAATTTTTGGGTGGTTACACTCACAAACTTGCGGACACTCTCCACCTCATCTGGAATCATAGCTAAGGTATGTCGAGATAATTGACAAAAAGAGCCTTATACTTAGTAGCAGTCATACCCTTTACCTCAAGTCCTTAAACCTCAATTGTCTCTCCTCTCATACACTCCAAGGAATGAAGTGATCTTGAAAAGCACTAGAGAACACGCCCCAATCAACTGGAGGGGATCTAATTGGTCTAGACCTCACATAAGTCCTCCACCACTCCCTAGCTGGTCCACAGAGCTGGAGAGCAACAAAATGAAAACCACAATAATCAACCAAACCTACTGCCTTTAGCATCTCATGGCACAAGTTCAGAAACTCATGAGCATCCTCACTCCTACCACCCTGAAACTGAGGTGGTTTCATCTTCTAAAATCTCTCATACCTAAGATAATCATTTGCTGCCAGAATTGCCTCTAGAGTGGTTTGTACCCTAATAGCTAGTGTGGGAACCACTAGTGGCTAACCCATATGATCAAGATGAAATAGGCATTAATGTTGCCTAAAAGCCTGTTCTCCCCCTCTCATCTGAGGAACTCCTTACGTGTCTGTCGTACTACCCCTCTAAGTGAGGTTCTCAAGCATACCCATCATCCTCAATAGGGTATCCTGAAGCAAAGATGCAATTGTGGGCTCTAGAAGAACCTGGTCTTCACTAACCTCTATCTATGGCTCTAGAGAAGCCCTTTTAGCCTGCCCTATAGCTAGGTGTTGCTTCTTGGGCACGACCTCATCCCCTACCTCTGACTAGGGCCCTAACAACTGCCTCAAGAGTTGTCTCACCTATACCACCAGTAAAAGTACCTCTAGTCCTTTTCATCTATAAAATAAATACAGGCACAACTCATTACTAACGAATATAACCATATACAAAAGGAGAATAAATAAAAAGAAGTTTCTTAACAGTCTGCATAGCCTCTCAAAGATAAGTACAAACATCTCCATACCGATCCTGAAGACTCTAATTAGACTTGACTCGTACACACGTGAGACCTACGAACTTGGGGCTCTGATATCAACTGTCATGACCTAAAAATAGACATGATGGCACTTGCTCAATCCCACCAGAAGAAGTTATCCTTAACTCAACGAAAAATAGAAATAACGTGCGAAAGTATTAAATAAAGTACATAACTAAAAATGGAAATTTCGCAAGCTTAAATATCAAGGATTAGTTGTCACGTGTACAAGCCACTAGCAATATAGAAAATCAAAGAAGTACAAGTATGAACTGTCTCTCCTCTAATAGAACAAAGAATAAAAGAAATAGGAACAAGAAAGTCATCCAGATGACAACAACTGCCTCTTTAAATCTCTTGGGAAGCCTTGAATGATCAAGGAAAAACACTACTCACTGTTCGAGCTCAGAACCTACACAAATGTAGAAGCAAGGGGTGAGTACAAAAAATAATATGGTACCTAGCAAGTCAACTAACAACACAAATCAAGTCCAATAGAATACACAAACTTCTCTAATCCCAATCGACCTTCACAACTATAACCTGCACAGAAAATTAGTCCAACCTAGCAATACATAATACACAATAGAGATAGTTTTTCACAATATCACAATTCCAAATCACAAGTCACAATTCACAAGTGATAACACAAGCAATCATAGGAATAACATCATGCCACACAAGAATATGCAAGGATGAGATGCAATGCTTATGCAATAGTCGATGGCAATGACCTTAGCATCATAACATCTCTTGCAAATACCTCAACATCACAACATCATCGGTAAAGACCTCGGCATAATATCATCGTCAGCAACAACCTCAGCATCACAATATCACTGGTAAAGATCTCAGCATCACAATCATGCCGACAATGACCTCGATATCACATCTTGAGCTTAGGATTAAGTCTCAATTCCTCTAAATAACAAAACCTAATGGTATTATGATTTAATTATGTATGCTAATTTTATCAAAACTTGAAGAATCACTGGGCAGAGGCATAAATATGAGGGAAAAGAAGAATCACTACATAGGCATTTGATTGGTGGATCAATATTGGTTCCTCCATTATTGGTTGCTGCACATACCTATGCAGCAACATTCCTACACATCCACCCCAATTACTTTTTCTCATTTGGGTATATTTATCCAAATTCTCAAAATCTTTATTTGTTTCATTTTTGTCAGATTTGAATATAAGCTCTGACATAATGAAAAGTAATGCATAGTTACACGTATAAGGGAAAGAAACACAAAGTCATCATCATCTGCACTTAAAACTCAACGGAGACACGTACACATGAAATTAATATCATATAGCATGTTTTGACCCTTCGATCCTACAACTATGGTTGTCCTCAAGTATTCGGGTTAAAACCTTTACCTCATAACTGCTCTTGTTCGCCCTTAATTCTTCTCTTCTTCTTTTATAATTTAATTAGGTATTAAAAGTGCTTAATTATACTAACTTGATTTTAGTAACTATGGTATAAGTGATCTAGAATTTTAATTAAATTATCATTTTAATCCATCAACTAATTCGACTATCTAAAATTACCCTTCAACTTAGTAACAAAAAATATCAAATAGTCCAAAAGACTTCTTTAAAATTTATGCGAATGATATTTTTTGAAATCCAAGAAGATTAGTTTTCAAAATAACCTTATGGGTCTTTACTGATCGTCACCTCATTCAGCGTGACATACTAATTTATTATTGGATCATCACCTCATTCAGCGTGATACATTAAAATTATTATTGGATCATCACCTCCTTCAACGTGACACATTAAACTTATTGTTGGATTATCACCTCCTTCAGTATGACACATTAATTTATTATTGAAGTGTTACCTCCTTTAGTGCTGATTGTCACCTCATTCAGCGTGACATACTAATTTATTATTGGATCATCACCTCATTCAGCGTGATACATTAAAATTATTATTGGATCATCACCTCCTTCAACGTGACACATTAAACTTATTGTTGGACTATCACCTCCTTCAGTATGACACATTAATTTATTATTGAAGTGTTACCTCCTTTAGTGTGACACGGTAATCTATTGTTGGATCATCATCTCCTTCATAACGACTCGTTAAATCATGTTTGCATAAATTTTATTCATATTTATGTTTTATTTACTACTAACAAGTTTTATCTCAATCTATATCGAGAGTATCCAATAGGATGAATTCTCAAACGAACTACAAGTGTGGATGTCATCAAGTAGGATACAATACAACGTAGAACTTTTTCTTAGCAATGAACTGGGACATAGTCTAAAGAGGAATGTCACACTCTTTGAATGTGAGCTAACGAGTGACTTCCACCACAATTCAACCACACCCCTGTCAGAAGGTATGTAGGTATTTCTTTGAATTCATCGGTTTTAGTTTCGCATTCGGATAATTTTAACTCTCACCGAAAGCAATCTTTCCGGTCTGAGTGATAATACACCAAGAGCTTTGAAAATTATGTTCATATAAGTTCTTGCTTATGGATGTGAAGTGCACCACATTCATAACTAACAAGTTGCAAGCTTTTTTTCATACTCAATTTACTTGTCACTCCTCCCAACCAAAGATTATCTTAGCATAACAAGATTTTCTTTTCAATTGATTGAGTCGAACTATAAATAGTCTGATTTCATCCATAATCACATAATCATAATAATGGAAACTACGTACGATTGATGATAGATTCTCTCTCTAAAAATATTCTCTCCCAACGACTATACTGAACATTTCTTATGACTGTTATGGCCTTAGAGCCACCGACTGGCCATCTGAGGTCATCGTATACTGAGCAACAAATACATAGTGGTACATACAATACTAGTCAACAGGAACCCCATCCTAATTCCTCCAATGAATCCTCGAATCTGCCTATAATAACTATTTTAGCATCTTCGAATTGGATGGAAATAGAGGTCAAAATAGTACTAATGTCTCCAATGATCACTCCACTCTACACAAGAAGCTAACATCGACATCTCTATTAGTAAAAGTGAAGAGGATGGTCATTCTGAGGAGGAGACCAAAACTAACCATGACACTAAAAATTTGATAGGACATCAACCTAAACCCAAGACGGAGGGTAAAGGTAATGCTACTAAGAATGTGATAATTCTTGAAGATCTAACATAAAGAAGAGCCTAGAGGAAGCAGATGTTGGTATCTCTGAAGGTGTGTTTGGCTCCAGAGACGCAACTCACCATGATACAGATGCCCGGGGAAACAAGAAGCAGGTGTCAAAGCACCCAACTAAGGTAAGTGAGCCTATTCACTTTAAGAATGTAGTCCAGCATGAAGATAAAATTTATGATTTTCCTAAGATTTCGAATAACTTTACTAATTCTGATAGTAACGACCTGAGATCTTCTTTGAGAAATAATGACTTTGTTAAACACAAAAGTGGAGCTCAGGTGAGTATCACTGATAAGATTGACCAAGGAATTGAACCAGCTACTTATATTGTCACCCAATCCTATGCTGCTAAATTGAGAATCAATCAAAGAAAAAGTGATGCCCCTTTTGAGCTCATGAAGCCTAAGTATACCACCAAGCAAGGCCTTTCTACTGTCATATTCAATAAGAATGATTTCTTAATTAAACTTTTTGATAGCTATAAACTTACCTTAATTGGCAAATTCAGCAACACCATGCCTAAAGTTGACCTCATAAGGAAGGATTTTATAGTTCAAACCCAACTTACTAGTGGAGTTAAGATAGCCCATTTCAATGCTAGGCATGTGTATATAGATCTTGATAATGAGCTAGACTACAATACAATTTGTACTAAGCAAAAAATGTATAGTCAAGGACATCTTATGAGAATCCAAGCCTGAACTCCAACATTTAGGCCAGAAGAGGAAACTCCCATAGTTCCTATGTGGATCATTCTCCTTGAACTCCCTTGGTATTGTGATAACAAAGAATTTGTGATTGCTTTATTAGCTCCTATTGGTAAAGTATTGTACCTTGACGGTGTCTCCATTCACAAGACTAGAAGTAGTATGGCTAAAGCCAAAGTAAAGATTGATCTCACCAATCACAGGCCTAGTCATGTGTGGATGAGATTGGATAAAGAGGACATTACTATAGGAAGGTGGAAATCTATTCAATATGAGAGTGTCCCAGACTACTACTCCTATTGTAAACATCAAGGTCATGGAATTGAAGTATACACTATCAAAAGAAAGGATGATGAGCATAAAAGAAAGAAAGTTATGGAACTAGATAAGAAGAATCAACAACATGCTGAAACCAAGCAGCAAATTGGCAACAATGACTAAAATAATCATACTACTACTGACCAGGCCAGAACCAAAGATGTGATTATTTCTCAAAAAAAAAAGTATTAAGGATCAATGGCAAAGTCACAAAAGGAAGTCCAATAAAACTCAGCCTAGCAACCAAGCTAACAAAATCTACAAGCCAGTGATGGTTCAGAAAAATGAGAAGCATAATCAACTGAATTAGGAAAATAGACAAGAGGGAAAGGATAACCAAGACATTCAGCAGGAAGACAAGGAAGATATCAATATTCCTTTGGAAAATGAAGGAAATTAGACTACTACTCCTATCCAGGAACAACATCTAACAAGGGAAGATAACCTGAATTCCCAACAACAAGTCCAGGAGAGGCCCAAGACCACTAACAACTCTGAGGACACTCAGCCTAGGGACCGAAATGGAATGCAGAAGGATCAAAGCAGTATGCAGGACAAGGCCTTTGTGGATGGGTTGATGATTCATGAAGAGATTAGGACTAACCCTGAGAACCCTAGTGGTCAACAACAATGTAGCAATCTCAATAGACAAAACCAATACCAATAAAAAGATTGGTTAAAATAGTCCTAAGGGAGGTATGGCCAAGGATCTGGGATCCTTTTCTAGTACCAATTAGCCACAATCCTTCAGCAAGAAGAATAAGTTGAGAAAAAAAAAAGAGATGCTTTGAAAAAGAGGAAGGAGGTTCAGGAGAAGCAACAAGATCATGACAAGGATGTTAATCCATTAGAAAATAATCCTATTAATTCTCCTGCCCAGAACATAGATATTACTAAATATTCTAGTGGAAATACCTTTAATATTGATGATTATGTTGTGATCCATTCAGCAGATGAAAGGGATGTCAAGAATTTTAAGGAGGATGAGATTCTAGAACCTGATGAATGTCATGATCAAATCAATGATGTCTTTATCCATCCTAATACTAATGACCTGGGGGAGGAAATACAACATGTTACTGATAGTCAAGGTCTATCTCCAAGAGGCCTAGAACTAAGTTTCTTACCAAAACTAGTCATATAGTTAAGTCTGCACCTACTTGCAGACCCATCACCAAGTCCTTCCAACCTAAAATCATTGATGATTAGAGCCATTATCTGGAATGTAAAGGTTTGTTAATACTCAAGGGGCTCTAGAAAGACTCAACAAGCTTAAATGTATTCACCATTTTTTAGTGATCTGCATCCTAGAATCTTTTTCAGATGTCACACATATCCATGTTGTCACAAAGTACCTCCAAATGGACCAAGTCATCCATAATCCTAATAATAAGATTTGGATTTTCTAGGACATAGATGTTAAGTATCAAGTCTTGGATATGTTAGATTAGCAATCTCTTGTATGATCAGCCATGTGTAGATACAGCAAGATTTTATTATCACCTTTGTTTATGCTAAATGTAAAGACTCCATCAGAAGGCCTCCATGGGATAAGATGATTGAACAAGCTGACACTGATCTCCTATGGTGCTCTGTAGGAGACTTTAATGTTATCACCTCTCTTGAAGAAAAGTTGGGAGGCAATCCATACAATATGACTAAGAGCTTTAATTTTATTAGTGTTATGGAAGCCTGCAACCTTCAAGATTTGAGATTTAGTGGCCAAAATTACACCTAGTACAACATGAGAGGTATTATGGCTAGAATCTAGAAAAGACTGGAAAGAGCCATTGTAAATGATAAATGGCTAGAATTATGCCTCATACCACTATCACCCATCTTCCCTTTGTTGGTTTTGATCATTGCCCTCTTTTTATGGAGATGGTGGACCACAATTCTAATGTTGTTAAGTATTTTAAATTCCTTAATTGTTGGACTGACCATCACTCCTTTATGAACACTGTTAACCAGTCATGTAATGAGAACATCAATATCCAAGAAAATCCCTTGCTAAAATTCCAAACCAAGTTGAAAAGGGTCTCAAGTGCTCTTAGCATTTGGTCTAGGAATATCTTTGGGGACATTCATGTTTTTTTGAGGAAAAGGTCAGAAATGTTGAAGAAAATCTCCTCAACCATGAGACTGATGCAAATAGGACTAAACTCCATGTTGTTAATGCTGAATAAATTCATCCCCTTAAAATAGAGGCTTCTATCCTTAAGCAAAAATTCCAAGTCCATTGATTCAAGGAGGGTGATGCAAACTCTAAATTCTTTCATGCAATCATGAGAGGCAAAATAAGAAGACTCCACATTCATAGAATCAAAGATGAAGAGGGAGAATGGAGTGAAGGAGACTTTAATATTGCAATACAACCTACAATCACTTCCAAAAGATCTTCACTGGTGAAGATAAGGTTATACCTGAAGATGTCCTCCACTGCATTCCCAAAATGATCAATGAAGAGCAAAATAGTACCCTGTAAGCCTTGCCTACATTGAATGAGATCAAAATATTTGTGGTTGCTATGAATCCTAACTCTGTTGTTGGCCCTGCTGGTATTAATGGCCACTTCTATCAATGTTGCTGGAATATTATTAAATTGGATCTTCTTGATGTCATTCACTCTTTCTTCTGTGGTCACCAGATGAGTAGATACTTAACCCATACTTGTTTGATGCTTATTCCTAAAGTGGAACATCCCACTAAGATTTCATAATTCAGGCTTATTAGCCTGAGTAATTTTTCCAATATGATCATTTCTAAGCTTTTTTGTCTTAAACTTGCCCGTATCTTGCCTACCATTATCTCTCCCAACCAAACAGGCTTTGTGAAGAATAGAAATATCTCTGAGAACATTATGTTGGCTCGGGAGATAATTCAGCAGATTAAAAAGCCTAATGTTAGGGGAAATATGGTTATTAAACTTGATATAGAAAACGTCTATGATAGAGTCTCTTGGGCTTTCACCTGGATTGTGTTGAGAAGAATGGGTTTTGGGGAAATTTTCATTGATATGACTTGGAGAATCATGTCTAATAATTGGTATTCCATTATTATTAATAGATCTAGACATGGGTTCTTCCACTCTACTAGAGGCTTAAAACAAGGGGACTCCTGTCTCCAACTTTATTCATTCTGGGGGCTGAAGTCCTCTCCAGACTTATGAATAATCTCCATCTCTATCCTCTCTACCATGGCTTCTACATGGAGAGGAGAGGCCCCTAGATAAATCACCTTAGTTTTGCTGATGA
Source organism: Solanum aculeatissimum (assembly GCA_038996855.1). Taxonomy (NCBI): domain Eukaryota; kingdom Viridiplantae; phylum Streptophyta; class Magnoliopsida; order Solanales; family Solanaceae; genus Solanum; species Solanum aculeatissimum. The sequence continues at coordinate 11,348 of JBCEWC010014643.1, forward strand.
CATCATTATATTTACTTTTGGTAGGAAAGTTACTTTGACTCTGATTATGAGAGTGCTTGAGCAATATCAAAAGGACTCAAGGAAGTTGATTAATAACTCCAAAAGCAACTTTATGGTCCCATCAAATGCCTTTAGACCTACTGTGGCAAGAATAAAAAAGATAACTGGGTTTACCCAGAAAGACCGTCCCATTACTTACTTGGGATGTCCTATATACATTGGCAGACAAATAATTGTATATTTCTTTGGGCTAGTGGCTAAGGTAATTGCCAAAATAAGAGTTCGGCCAACCAAATTATTAAGTTATGGGGGTAAAGCTACCCTAATCAAGCATGTTATTCAATCAATGCCTATATATGTCTTAGCATATATTTCTCCTCCTAGCACCACCCACAAGCATATACAAACTATCACTGCTCAATTCTTCTGGGGATGGAAAAGTGATGTTGGTATATATCATTGGTCCTCCTGGAGAAATTTGAGTTATTCCTATAATGAGGGTGGGATAGGAATGAGGATGTTAACTGAGGTAGCAAAGGTCTTCCAATATAAGCATTGGTGGAATTTCAAGTCCAAAGATTCCTTATGGGGGCAATTGTTGAAAGCTAAATATTGCCAAAGATCCAACCCCATAAGGAAGAAATAGCACCCGGACAATCCATCACCTAGAAGCATATAATGGTAAACAAGCATAAGATTGAGGGACACATCCAATGGCACATTAATTCTTGTTTATGCTTGTTATGGTAAGATTACTAGTTTGGCATTGGCCCCTTTTACAAATATAAGACTGATAACTGTCTTCCTTGATAATGTGAATGTCTCCTCTTACCTTATTGATGGCAAGTGGGATCAACAAAAGCTCCATAACATGGCCCCTGCCCATATGGTTTCTACTATTTTAAGTTTTTAATTTCTTTACAATCCAAGTATCTCTGATTTGGCCATTTGGAAGCCTAACAATAATGGAAACTTTTCTTGCACCTCAGCCTGGGATAATACTAGAGACAGAAGAAGTATTTCTACCATGCATGACAAGATATGGCATAAGTACATCCGTTTTAAATATTCCTTCTTGCTTTGGAGGATCTTGCGAAGGAAACTCCCCACCAATGACAAGATTGTTACTTTTGGCTATAGACCTACTCCTTGTTGTTGTTGTCAAGAGATAGACCAAGATAACATTAATCATATCTTTCTTGATTGTGATCAATCCGAGCAGGCTAGGCTTTTCAGTGTTAATCTTCATGGTATCACTACTAGAAACGCCCCTCTTAGAAATCTGTTGACTATGTGGTGGGCTCTTAATTCTAAAAATGATGCTCATAAGCTCATCTTGAATGCAACTCTTATCTTTGTCTGTTAGAATCTGTGGAATAACAGATGTGCTGTAAAATAGGGAGGGAAACCATCTAGCATTGCTAGAGTCAAATACCTCATCTTCAGAGACAATTATGTAATTATAGATACATATATAAATAGGTAAAAATACGCATATAGTATATATTAAAGGTTAACACAAGAAATGACATAAAATAGTTTTTTGAATTTTCAAAGATAATTATTTCAAATTATTTAAAATTGAAGAAACTCGTTAATTAATTTATATTGTGGAGGGTCAAAATTAGATGTCAACAATTGCCCCTCATTTGGCTTGGGTCGATGAAAGATATCCGAGGCAAAGAAAGTTGACGAATCAAATTTTAACTGACAACATATTCGTCTTCTGAAAGGTATTTAGTACGGTCTTTAGGAAATTATAACCGGATCCTGGTTTTAGGTTTCCTACATATCTCCACCTAAGTTGGTATTGCATTATGAATACTAAAAGGAAGGTATGATAAGGGTACACCATGCTAGAATCTGCAAACCAAGCTAATCCTATGAGAGGGATCCACTCAAGATCAATCTAGGATAGCATAAAATAGGGAGACTCTCCCTTTATACAACCAGAGCTCCTAGTCTAAGGAGGTTTTTTTTATCTTCTTTAGTTTCCTCCTCCTAAATTTTGGAATCTTCATCTTTTCTAGCTGTAAGATTGCTTTGATCTTGTTGGGAAGCTGATCCTTGGAGTTATATTCTTGGGAGTTACTAGTTGAATGGTCGAACTTTGCTAAGGCATCAGCTACATGGTTGAAAATAAAATTTATATAAATCAGTTGTCCATTGAAATAAGAATATTTTTACTAGAAATTCTCAAAAACATCATTTTGCATGTCTCATAAATACATTCAGTTACATTAATCTCTTTATTGCACTCCTTTACTTTTTTGTTACTTTTCTTATGGATAGCAATGGACTTCTGGTGAGTTACTATTCTCCATTGTGTAGGTAGGAATACTCTTTAAGTTTTTTTGTTTGCTTTTAAAGCTTGTAAAGCCTTGCATTTTGATTGCATGAATTGTCACATTCTCTTATTTTTGTTTTAGTATGTCCATCCTATTTAATCTTGGTTAATTGATTCTTGTAGTATATTTTTGCAGGGTGAATAGATTATTGCAGTTATCCCTTGGGATGAATGGTGGGATTTGACACTCAAGGATGAATCCAATCCACAAGTTACTTTATTGTCCTTACATCCTGATGTGCGTGCAAGATTTAACAATACTGCAGCATGGGAATATGCTCGAGAGCTCATATGGTTACCAAAACATGATTATTAGTTGGATCGACACAGTAGCTTATAATTACCTCCACATCTTGATGCTCACTTGGTATGTCTCCCTTCCTTTCCTCTTAAAGCATAAACTATGATTATACTGAAATATATCTAAGATGAGCAAGTAGTGGTGGATGTTTGTGTTCTCCAAAGCAACTAGGTGAATCGACATATATGTCCATCAATCTTGATGCTAACTGGTAGACAGTTCTCACGTCACAAATGACTTGT
>JBCEWC010014644.1:0-14235 GCA_038996855.1 Solanum aculeatissimum
AATCATAATTTAAAAAGGAGGGTTCTTGGGTCTTCATGGATGAAAGGGAATCCATGAATCAATCCCACATACCTTGAGATTAGTCAAGAGAGTTGGATAATTTTGCAACAAAGTTTATTTTCCGCAAATTTCTTCAAGTTTTCATAAATTGAGGTCAAGAGGATTGAGAGAATTTTGGTGAGGATTCAAGAGTGTTAGAATGAAGGAAAAGGGATTAGGGTTTGATTTTGGGGAGTTAGGAGACTTTAGAAAGCCAAAAAGGGGCATAGTATCTAATTACATTACGAATCAACCAATAATGAAACGAACTAGATCACTGAACACAGTGGCTCACGGAAGGCACCCAGTGGCCGTCCAGAGACTCATATACCATGAGCCTGTCCGTGAGACGTCACTTGGTCTTGGCTTGAACTCTTGGGAGACTTTCTGGACCAACCCACAAGAGGCCTCATGGACCGTGTAGCTGCACATGAATTGTGTACTGGTCCGTGGAGCATCAATTGGTCTGGAGTCCAACCCCGAACCTTGGTAAACTTTCTGGATCAACTTATGGGACCTTTCACGAGACGTGAAGGGTCAGACGGATAGTGAGGTGGTCCGTTGGACCATACTTGATTCATGGCTTGGCCCCCAACCCCTAGATGCACACTAGACCAACCCACGAGAACCCCTATGGAGCATGGACAACAAAACAATCTGTGGTCCCACCCTTAGGCCCTATTCCAGAACCCTTTTCCAGCATACTTCCAATTACAGGCGGTCTCACTGCCAGGGCCATAACTTTCACATCCAAATTCCAAATTGAGTGAAACTATGCCAAGATAACTCAAAGAGCTTCGATTTGATATTTAATAGCCCACACAGTTCATTCCGTACCAAAATATATGACCTCTTAAAGGCAGTGCTACCTAAACATCCTTACAACTTTCCACCGCAACGGTTCCCTTGAATCTGGCCACTTAAATACAACCCATGACTACAAAAATTCAACCATGACCAGTTCAACATTAACCTTGACCAACCATTACGATGTTTAAAAAATTTTGAGTTGTTACATTGCAGCTACTGACATCTTTCACGAAAACTTCTTCACGAGTCGTGTCAAATTTCACAACCTGTGAAGGGTTTTGTCTGAGCTACTTTAAACAACTCTTCAATTTCTAATCTTAAATTCATAACCACACTCTACTACTCATATGATTGTCTACGACTCATGTTCTGCTCTCGTAGAGTGGGACTCACTTTTCACCTCTTCACTGGAATAACAAATGAAACCCCCTCTACGACTCGTGGAATGAACCACGATCAGTAGAGGGTCTCGTAAAGTGCCAAATCAACTGCAAATCTATACTTCACACTCAAAACCATTCTAACACTGAAATCCTGCAAAAACAAATAAAACAAACATCAAATCTACTAACAGTGCTTTGAGAACGTGCAAAATTTAAAGTTTTAAGTATTTAAAGTGTTATATTTTGGCATCACATTGGTCATAGAAATCCATTTAAAACAAAAAGATAGAAAAGAGTTACAGGTCATAGAAACCCATTTCAAACAAAAGAAGTTAGATACATACTTTTCCCAGTTCAAAATTGACAAAAAGGTTGTTTGGTGCAGCTGTTGGTTGACGGGTTTGGGGATTTTTCGGCAGGTTTGGGGCTGTTTTGGGTGGTTCCTGGCACGACTGTTGTAGGACGGAGCTTCTTTTCGGTGGCATTTTCATGGTTGAGGTGGGTTTCATTGGTTGTTTTAGGGTGATTTAGAGGCTGATTTGAGGGTGTCAATGGCGGTTTTCAGGCGAGGTTTTGGGCGAGTTGATGGTGGTGACGGGTTGCTATTTTGCGGGTGGAATTTTTGAGAAGTTGTTGGGTGTCGTTTGGAGGTGTTTTGGGGGGGTTTTTTCTTCTGGTTTTCTGGTCGGAAACTGGGCTCATTTTGGTGACGTTTTGTTGTTGATTTTGGCTGCAGTTTTTGGTAGTTTGGGTGGAGAAATGGTGATGAAAATGGAATTTTTTTGATGATGATTTTGTGGCATTTTGGTGGCTAGAAAAGGGGGTCTAGGTATGGAGTTTTGCTGGCGAAGGGTGGCTGATTTGGTCAAAATGGTGGTGGAAATGGAAGAGGAAGAAGGGTCATTGAGTATTGTTGCTTTCCGGTGGCCCCCCAGATTCTGGTGATGGGTGCCGGAAAAATAAAACACAAAGAGAAGATATCTAGTAGAATTTTCTAAAATTAAAATGGCTAATCTATACAATTATTACAACAAGGTAAAGATTATACACACACTTCAAAATCTAAGAGGCCAAAATACGAGTCCAAATACATATCTACTTATAATTTTATATGTGTAGAAAAATAATAATAACAAACAAATAAATAAATTATTAGACTGCGTTAAAATTAGACCAATTAAAGTTCTAGTATTCTAAAAACAAGAGTAATTATCAAAATAGTAATCTAAAATTGTCAAAAAGGTATTTTAAAAAAATAACACAAAAAGTATGAATTTTTAAAAATATTGGGCTAAAATTAGATGTCAACAACTGTCTCTTTCTTTGGATATGATTGACGAAAGAGATCGTGGACAAAGAAAGTTGACAAACCCAATTTTCACCAACCACATAACCTTCAAATAGGAGTGCCTTGATTATGGCAAAAATTGCAGAATTTTTGAGGTCTTCCTAAAATATTTTGTCTTAGTTACTGACATGATTTTCAATCTTGACTTGTTGCATCCTCTCTGATGTAGTCCAAACTTTTGTATTGTAACATCTGAGAAAACTTATTAGTAACAAATAAAACACAAATAAAACACAAATACAAAATATAATTCACGCAAACCTAATTTAACATGTCATACTGAAGGAGATGACGATCCATTTTCACATGTCACGTTAAATGAAGTGATCCTCCGATTGAACATGTCACGTTGAAAGAAGTGACACTCCAAAAATAGCTTAACTATTCACGTTGAAGGAAGTAACTCTCCAGAATAGCTTAACTTGTCACACTGAAGACACTGACACTCCAATAATGATTTAACTTGTCATGTTGACGGCAAGTGACACTCCAATAGTGATTTAACTTGTCACGTTGAAGGCAAGTGACACTCCAGTGATTATTTAACTTCTTACATTGAAGGCAAGTGATGATCCAGTGATGATTTAACTTGTCATGTTGAAGGCAAGTGACACTCCAATGATGATTAACTTGTCATGTTGAAAGCAAGCAATGCTCCAATGATGATTTAACTTGCCACGTTGAAGGCAAGTGACACTCCAATAATGATTTAACTTGTCACGTGGAAGACAAGTGACGCTTTAATAATGATTTAACTTGTCACATTGAAGGTAAGTGACGATCTAATAATGATTTAACTTGTCACGTTGAATGCAAGTGACGCTCCAAAAATGATTGAACTTGTCACGTTAAAGGCAAGTGATGCTCCAATGATGCTTTAACTTGTCACGTTGAAGGCATGTGACACTACAATGATGATATAACTTGTCATTATGAGGGAAAGTGACGCTCTAATGATAATTTAACTTGTCACGTTGAAGGCAAGTGACGCTACAATGATGATTTAACTTGTCACGTTGAAGGCAAGTGATGCTCCAATGATGATTTAATTTAAAAAATAGAAGAGATGCTACATTTTTTATGGAAAATTCAATAAAATAAAATAAGTGTACTTGGCTGATGGGATTAGCCTTATGCCACATTATTAAAAACAGAAAATTTCTTAAAAGAAAATTGCAATTTATAAGAAATATAATTCAAGAATCTCTCTAAAGGTGTATATATAAATATAAAAAGAATAATAAAAAGGATCCAAAAAAATGTTTGACCCTTTTATTTCAAAAATAAAAAATGTAAAGAAATAGTCAAACCTTGACTACAATTGGTACCAGTTAGAAAAGTATAGAATATCTTTCTTTTAACTGAGATTGAATTCAAAGTAATTCCCACAGATTCAAGTGGTACCTCAAACATACTTAAGTATCAACAAGATTTGTTTATCTTACTTCAAACAAAGATTTTAAATTATACCAATCCTCATGTGTCAAGTTCTCTCACAACAAAGAAAGTCCTATTTGACACATGTATGAAACATTTGATTTAAGGACATTTTACAAAATACGCTCACACTCAAAATGATGTTCAATGCATGAATTTGTGATACCATATGCTTGAACTTAATGTAAGTCTCCACTAATATGAGAACATTTGGAATGAGATAAAGTATGACATGAAATTTTGTTTGACTTTTCAGCCCATGATGCATGACTATGAAATATGTTTGACTCTTGTTAAGTATGCATAAGAGTATTTAAAGTATGTTTGACTTCTACGCCGAAGTATGCATGATTTGAGGTTCAAGTGTCAAGTTTCATTTTAAAAACATGTATATGTATACGTATTCTTGTGGGATGATGACTTAGTACCGAGAAGGATTTGAGTAGTAAGTGGGCTATCCCCAAGGGTCCCACTCCTTTCTCGAAACTATGTTCCTCCATAGGTTGCTACCGAAATGGAAGACCCGTAAGGTATGCTTTGATATGATATGCAATGCTATGTAAATCTTTCTGAAATGTGAGACCCGTAAGGAAGGTGGCCATCACACCAAAATAGGAGGTCCGTAAGGTGTGGTGAGATTACCCTTGGCAAGTAATATTCCCCGATCCAATGGGGGGGGCTTTTATTGGGCAAGTTCATGTTGTAGCACACATTGATTTGGATGTCGGTTATGGTTCCATCCCCTCTATTTTAAGCATTATGACACTTAATGCATCATGATTTCATGGCATATTGATATATTGTTCTTTCTTATATTCGCTTCTATATATGTGCCCTTGCCATGTAGGTTGTTATAGGTTCATGTGCATATGCATTTGCATGCCCACATACTTAGTATTCTATTGTGCTAACCCATACTCTTGTATACATGTTCTAACCATGTAGTTGTCGGCGACGATCTTTATCTACCTTTGCTCGATGAGTGATCATCTTGAAGACATGTGCTTGTGGTGAGAGCCTTTGTTCAAGGGAAATAACCACCTTCTATCTACCTAGTTTTATTATGTTATTTTATTTACTTATGTATTGAGGGTGAGCCTCAAACTATGTCGAGGCCCCGCTTTATCTTATGTAGAGGCTTGTTGGAAAAACTAAACTCTTGTACGTTAGCTTGTAATTGTTGAATATCATGATTATGGAATGTTATGCTTATGAGCCTTGATTATGAAATGGTATTGATTATGCTTAATACTTGATGTTGGGAATTGTATTTGACTATGTGCTTATGTGGAAAGTCCCATAATCCCGGTGTGCCCCTATAGCTTGAGTCCTACTTACCCGACCACTTAGAGATAATTGTTATGTGCTATGTGAATCAATGTTTATCCCATTCTCAGAAACATCCCCATAGCTTGAGTCCAAAGCCCCATTTTCCTTAGAGCTTATGTGTTATGTGTTTTGCTTCCGCGCTTTCGAACCGATGATGTGTGTGATGATGCTATGATGGCTTGATCGAGGACTTTTGGGTTCTCCTTCACCATGTTACATCTAGGCCCCTATCCAGGTCGTGACAAAGATGGTATCAGAGCCCTAGGGTAGTAATGATCCTTGGAGTCCAACATGTCGCGTCACTTAGAGTCTCGTTCATCGGTGTGATGCATGCCTTTCTTATGAGTGAGAGGATATGACGACGGTTTAGGAACTTATCACTTCATTGTCTCTTGTATCGTGCCTTGTAACCTTATGAGATTTCTCTAAACTCTTGGTATTTTGTTGCTCTTTTAGAAAATGCCTCCCAGAAGAGCTCTCCTTCCCCGTCAAGCTCCCGAAATTGAGGAACAAGCTACTCAAGCATCGATAGAGGAACAGGTGTCCCATGTTGAGTTCAAAAATATAGTCTCTATGTTGGCCCAAGCTATGGCCAACCAAGCCCGGCCTGTCAACCCGATCAATGTTGGTACTCCGGCCTCAAGGGTGAGGTATTTCACCCGTATGAACCCTCAAAAATTTTATGGCTCTAAGGTTGATGAGGATTCTCTAGAGTTCATTGATAAACTCACCAAAGTGTTAACAATTATGGGTGTTAGTTCAGAGAATAAGGCGGAGTTAGACGCTTACCAACTTAAGGATGTGGCACAAGTGTGGTACAACCAATGGCTTGTTGAGAGGATAATAGATGTTAAGGTTGGAAGGGAGGAATTTAAGATGGATTTCCTTGACCGTTTCTTTCCACTTGATCTTAGGGAAGCCTAAATGACTAAGTTTATTAATCTCCAGCAAGGTGGTATGACCGTGAGGGACTATGCCTACAAGTTTACTAAGCTCTCCAAGTATGCTCCAATGCTTATCTCCGATCCCCGTGAAAGAATGCACAAGTTTATTTCGGGTGTTTTGGACTTGGTGGTGAATGAATGTAGGACCGCTATGCTCATTCGTGACATGGATATCTCTTGGCTCATGACTTATGCCGAGCAAATTGAAGGGAAAAAACTTAAGGAAAGAAAAGTGCATGAGGCTAAGAGGGCCCGGTTTGATGGTGGGTTCTCCAACACGAAGGGTGGTGGTGGTGGTGGTTTTGGCCGATTCCATCAAGGCCAATGTTCGAACATGAAGGTTGCCAATCCGCGAGTGCCTCCTCTTAAGGCCCAAGTTGGGGATGGTCCCCGATTTCCTCTTTGTGTCCATTGCGGAAAGTATATATGGGTGATTTTAGGAAGGTTACGGGTGCTTGCTATGGATGTGGTAGGTTGGACCATAAGATTTCCGATTGTCCAAGGGGTTCCTAGAAGGATCAAGTGGCTCTTGGTGGTCAAGGGCCGCCAAAGGCTCTGGTTGGTGGTGCTCCAAGGAACAACCGATTCTATGCTCTCTATGCCCAACAAGATATAGAGGAAGCTCCGAACGTCATGACGGGTATGTTAAAAATCTTTAACTTTAATGCTTATGCTGTACTTGATCCGAGTGCAAACTTATCTTTCGTGACTCCTTTGTTGGCTATTAGATTTTGTGTGAGTTCCGAAACCTTGAGTGAACCCTATTCAGTGTATACCCCCATGGGTGATTCTATTGTGGCCAAAAAAGTGTATAGGGGTTGTCCCGTGTCAGTGTTCATAAAGTGATCCCCAGTGATCTTGTAGAACCTGAAATGTATGATTTTGATATCCTTATTGGAATGGATTGGTTGCATGCATCATATGCCTCAATTGATTGTAGAACTAGGCGGGTCAAGTTCCAAGTTCCTAATGAGCCCGTATTGGAGTGGAAGGGTGGTGATTCCGTGGTTAAGGGTCGGTTTATTTCCTACCTTAAACCCCGAAGAATGATTTGTAAAGGGTGCATATATCATATTGTGCGGGTTAGAGATGTGGAAGGTGAGTTACCTAGGCTTGAATTGGTTCCGATAGTGAATGAGTTTCCCGAGGATTTGTCCGATATCCCTCCTGATAGAGAAGTGAATTTTGGTGTAGACCTTCTTCAAGATACTCAACCTATTTCTATCCCTCCTTATCGTATGGCCCCGAAGGAGTTGAAGGAGTTGAAAGATCAACTGAAAGATTTGTTAGAAAAAGGGTATATTAGACCTACCATTTCACCTTGGGGTGCTCCGGTGTTGTTTGTGAGGAAGAAGGATGGGTCTCTCCGGATGTGTATTGATTACAGGCAATTGAACAAGGTGACCATTAAGAATAGGTACCCGTTGCCTAGGATTGATGATTTGTTTGATCAACTTCAAGGAGCTACTCACTTTTCCAAAATAGATCTTCGTTCAGGTAATCATCAATTGAAGGTATGGGAGTATGATATTCCCAAGATATCTTTCCAGACTCATTATGGACATTTTTAATTTGTGGTAATGTCTTTTGGGTTGACTAATGCTCTGACTATATTTATGGATCTTATGAATCGGGTATTCAAGTCATTCCTTGATAATTTTGTGGTGTTCTTTATTGATGATATCTTGATCTACTCCCGTAGTGAACAAGAGCATATAGGTCATTTGAGGTTGGCTCTCCAAACTTTGAGTGAAAAGAAATTATATTCCAAATTTAGCAAGTGTGAGTTTTGGTTGGGAGAATTCGCCTTCCTTTGTCATGTAGTGTCTGGTGATGGCATTAAGGTCGATCCTAAGAAAACCGAAGCGGTGAGAGATTGGCCTAGACCATTGACTCCTTCGGATATTAGAACTTTCCTTGGTTTGGCTGGCTATTATAGAAGATTTGTTGAGGGGTTTTCACCTATAACATCTCCATTGACCAAATTGACTCGAAAGAAAGCCATGTTTGTGTGGACCAATGAATGTGAGAAGAGCTTTCAAACTTTGAAGGATTGACTTACATCGGCTCCGATTTTGACCTTGCCTAATGGTTTAGATGGGTTTGTGGTTTATTGTGATGCATCATGTATTGGTTTGGGTTGGGTAATTATGCAACATGGTAAGGTGATAGCTTATACTTCCCGACAATTAAAGGTGCATGAACAAAATTATCCGACTCATGATCTTGAATTAGCGGCGGTAGTGTTTGCTTTGAAAATTTAGCGGCATTATTTGTATGGGGTGCATGTGGATGTGTTCACCGATCACAAGAGCTTACAATATGTGTTCACCCAAAGCGACCTTAATTTGAGGCAAAGAAGATGGTTGGAACTTCTTAAAAATTATGACATAGTGTCCTTTATCATCCCGGTAAGGCCAATGTTGTGGCGGATGCTCTTAGTAGACTTTCTATGGGGAGTGTAACACATGTGGATGAGGAAAAGAAGGAGATAACAAAGGATGTGCACCGTTTGGCTAGGTTGGGTATGAGGTTGTCCAAATTCGACAATGGTGGAATCTTTGTGCAAGGTGGATCCGAGACTTCTTTGGTAGTTGATGTTAAGGCTAAGAAAGATTTAGATCCTTCATTGGTGGAATTGAAGAAGTTGGTTGCCGATGGTAAGATTGGGGTTTTCTCCTAACTGGGAGATGGTGTGCTACGGTACCAAGGCCGATGATGTATTCCGAATGTTGATGGCTTAAAGGAGATTATCATGAAAGAGGCTCACAATTCACAATATTCTATTCATCCGGGATCTACCAAAATGCACCGAGATTTGAAAGAGTTGTCTTGGTGGCATGGTATGAAAAATGATATAGCAAGACTCGTATCGGAGTGTCCTAATTTCCAACAAGTGAAAGTGAAACATTAAAGGCCCGGTGGCTTGACACAAGGCATTGAAATCCCTACTTGGAAGTGGGAAGATGTGAATATGTACTTTGTTGTTGGGTTAACCCGTACTCGGAGACAATTTGATTCCATATGGGTTGTGGTTGATGGAATGACTAAGTCGGCTTACTTCTTACTTGTTAAGACAACCTATAATGCCGAAGAGTATACCAAGGTACATATTTGGGAGTTGGTGAGGTTGCATGGTGTGCCAAGGTCTATCATATCGGATCGTGGTACCCAATTTACTTCTCATTTTTAAAGGTCCTTTCAAAAGGGACTTGGTACTAAGGTCAAGTTGAGCACCGCATTCCATCTTCAAATCGATGGGCAAGCCGAGAGGACAATTCAAACCCTGGAGGATTTGTTAAGGGCTTGTGTGTTGGAGTTTAAGGGAAATTGGGATGATAATCTACCTCTCATCGAGTTTTCTTACAATAATAGTTTCCATACTAGCATCGGTATGACTCCTTTTGAGGATTTGTACGGTAGGAGATGTAGGTCTCCGGTTATTGATTTGAAATAGGAGAGGCGACCTTGATAGGACCGGATTTGGTCATTGAGGCTATTGAAAAGGTGAAATTGATTCGGGAAAGGTTGAAGATGGCTCAAAGTCGCCAAAAGTCTTATTCGGATGTTAGAAAGAGGGACCTTGAATTTCATGTTGGTGATTGGGTACGTGTGAAGGTGTCCCCCATGAAGGGAATAATGCATTTTGGCAAAAAGGGAAAGTTGAGCCCAAGGTATGTCGGACCTTTTGAGATTGTGGAACAGGTTGGAAATGTAGCATATAGGTTGGATTTACCTTTGGACATGAGCTCCATTCATCTGGTTTTTCATGTATCAATGTTGAGGAAGTTGGTGGGTAACCCTAAGGCAATTGCACCTTTGGAGGGTGTGACGATTGAAGAGAACCTGACCTATGAAAAGGTGCCGGTTGAGATTTTGGATAGACAAGTGAAGTAGCTTCGCAATAAGGAGGTAGCTTCGGTCAAGGTACTTTGGAGGAATCAATATGTGAAGATCGCAACGCGGGAAGCAGAGTTGGACATGATGGAGCGATATCCTTGCCTCTTCCAATCTACTCAAGCCTAAGGTACTAGGTTCTATCCTTTATTTGTTCTAATTCTTTGTTTCTTGAGTTTCACGACATTGCATGCATTCATGAGCACGAAAATGATTTAAATGATATTTTGAAATGAGTTTTGAAAGACTTTTGATATGATGCATGATCTCTTGAGTTATGGTTAGAATGTCTCTTGTTTTGATTGATTTTCTCAAGCCGTAGTCTTAGCTCATTTGAGGACGAATGTTCCCAAGGGGGAGATGATGTAAAGTCCCAAAAACTTTTGAAATTTCTTATGGTTGATGTTGTATGATTTTGTACTGGTCATGGTTGAGTTTTGGTAGCCATGGGTTGAGTTTAACTGGTCGAATTCAAAACGGACCTTTTGGTGGCCTAGAGAATCCATTTGGGCAGTGTGCTTTGAGGAATCATAACATTTGGTATAGGATTAACTGTGTAGGATACTGTATGTCAAATTGAATCTGTTTGAGTTATCTTTGCAACACAACTGGTTTCACTCAATTCGGAGTTTTTATGAGGAAGTTGTGGCTAAAACAGTGATCTTACCCGTAATTCGGAGGAAGATGGAAACAAGTTCTGGAATCTGAGTTAAGGGATGGACCACAAACCGTGTAAGGGTCTATGATCTGTGTGGGTGGCCATGTGATGATCTAGTGGGTTGAAGGTAGTTAGGCCTGTGAACTATTCCCTCAGCTGGCACGACATTGAGAAGAGAATTGCAAATATCTATCCAACCCATCGACCAAGTTAAGTCCCACGGACTACCCCACGGTCCGTGAGACTCCAAATGGACCGTGAGGGGGGTTCTGTGGGGTAAGGCAGTGTGTTGTCCAGGTTGTGGGGCTCGTCTCTGGGCCAAGTGTGGCTCTACAGACCAGTACGCGATTCGTGAGACCCTCCCATGAAGTTATCCAGAAAGTCCCCGAGAGTTCAAGCCAAATACAAGGCCATGTCAAGGCACACGGACAGGTACACGGTCCATGTACCACTAGACGGACCACTGATGCCTTCCGTGAGACATTGTGTTACAGTTAATTAGTCCATTTCATTAATGGTTAATTCGTAATTTAATTAATTCCTATGCCCCCTTTTGACTTTCTAAGGTCCCCTAAACCCCCTTAACCTAACCCTAAACCCTTTTCATCTATTCTAACACTCTCCATTACAACACTCTTCAATTACATTCCGCTCTCTAATTTTCTCTCTCTACAATTTCTCCCTAACGGTAACCTTACGCATTTTCTAATCCCGGGTACACCGGCATGGCACGTAAGCCGCCACCAGTGGGCCGACAGCCACCGGACCAACCTCCCAAGGCACCCCTGGACCTGGTACACCCCATTAATAATGTCACTCCCATCGAATCAACCCAAGACTTGGCAAACTGCGTACTCAACCCGACGAGTACTGTAGAGGTTTGCGAAGATGATTTGTTACGGGCTAAAAAATTAATCGATTTAGCAAACATGGGAAATATTCGAGTTGTTCCAAGTGTGGGAATCGATTCTATGACCATCAATTTAGGGTTTGAATAGCTGTTGGAGAACCCTATTGATGCTAAAATGAAATCGTCTGAAAAGGGTTCTCAAGAAGTTGAGAAAGGTCGCGAATTGGAAAGGGGAGTAGTGCATGATATGCTTCCTCAACAAGGAGTTGTTTCAATTTCAACTATGAAAATCCGTGAAGATTCTCTACATGTCCTTGATGTCACAGTGTTATCCAAAGACATTGTGGGCAGAGATACTGATTGCGAAACTCAAAATAGGGGTCAAAATACTCAACCAGAGTTATTGAACACCCTCAACCAAGAAGTCCAGTCAGGGGATGTTGAAAAAGATGTGGAAGTTTTAAATTGCAACTCAGTTGAGGCTAGGCCAAGTAACAAACTAGAGAAATCTACTGCACACGAAGGAGGCTCTCCCACAAAATGTACAGTGTCCCAAGTTGGTTGTGAGGACAACATCAACTCCAATACCCCTAATGAACAAAATATGAATCGTTTGTCCACTAATCTTTGTTTGGCAGGTGAAGAGGAAATCAATTTCCAAACTACTAGATAAGGCATTTCATCAAAGAAGGGTACCAAGGATCCCTCATCCTTGGCAGGTAAAATTACTTTGTTGAAATCTTTAACTCCTGAACCAGTGTTGCATGGAGAGGATGACCATATTAAAGGAAGTCCCGGGGTAAATTCTGTGATCCCTGAGATGTCTTTAAATGTTGGCACAACTGATATGGTTAATAACTCTAGGCTAGCTGTGATTGAAAATAACACACCCTTACAGCCCAATCCTGAGAGTGTGAGTGGTTCTAAAGAAAATGCCTTGGGCCAGCTGGAGAAATCTGTGCCTGTGTCAAAAACTGGGGATGATATAGATAAAGGTAAGGTTGTCCATACTGCTAAAAAAATGTTTATCCCCCCCAAACCCCATGATTTAACCAATCTTACCTCTAATTTCCAGAAGCAAAACATTACTATCCAAAATCCCAAATCCCAGAACATGACTTCAGACCCTCAAACTAAGCCTAGCCAAAATTCTCAACCCCCTCCCTTTACCATTGTACATTCCTATGCCACCAAGCTTAGGATAAATCAAGCTAAGTCTGTTTTCCCTGTTGATATCAATCCTCCTATATTTACTACTAGACAGGGTCAACCAACTGTTATCTTCAAGAAGGAGGACTTCAAAGGTAAATTAGCTACTTTGTGCAAGTTCACCCTAATTGGGAAATTCTCCAATACCATGCCTAAAGTAGAGTTGATCAGAAAAAGTTTCATTCAATAGACTCAACTACTAGGGGGGTGAAAATACTTCATTTTAATGCAAGGCATATCTACATAGATCTTGATAATGAAGAAGATCATGCTACTGTGTGGAATAAACAAAGGATATTTATAGAGGGTCAGTTGATTAGACTTCAACTTTGGACCTCTGACTTTTCTCCTGAAAAGGAAACTCCTATGGTCCCAATCTTGATTACCCACCCTGAATTTCCTTGGCATTGTTACAATAAGGAATTTATCTTTGTTTTGTTAGCCCCTATTGGTAAGACTCTTTATCTGGATGTTTCCTCTATTATGAAGACTAGGGGGAGTGTTGCCAAAGTGAGGGTTCAAGTTGATATTACAAAAGAAAGGCCCTCTCATGTGTGGATTGGTACTGATGAAAATGATTTCACTATTACTTTGATAATTTGTTCAAAAGGATTTTCTATTTTTATTCTATCTATCTTATTTCTTGCTGTTATCTTGTGTTTAGTTGTTAGCACATATAGATTTTTACATCTAGCTGTAAATATTTTACTTCCTGGTGCTAATTCTATACCTGATAATTTCCAGTATAGTACTAGTGATTTATCTATATTTGTATCTTTTATTGCTACTGAATAGTTTGCACTAACCGTAAATTTAAATTTTTGGTAAATTCGATTTCCTCTAACTGCACTTATTATGCTTCTTTCTATAGGTTTTACTATACAAAGATGGTTAATGAATATCAACACTGTACTTTGAATACCATCCCAAATGATGTGGCTATTTTTGATGAGTATGGTGTTATAAATTCAGAGGATGAAATGGATAAACATCAGTTGTCCATGGAAGAATCTGATAATGAAGAAGATGTGATTAGTGAGCACTTGATCAGAGCTTTTAGCCCTTATAATGATATAGAGGATGATGAAATTATGCAATTCTCCCAAGAACAAGGACTTTCTCCCAGAGGCCAGAACCAGCACACTCAGAGGCAGAAAAAAATTACCTCAACTATATCAGCTCCAGTTAATGTTAGAAGACCTAATACCAGATCTCACAGTATTAAGAATATTAAATGATTAGTACAATTGTTTTGAATGTTAGGGGTATCAATACCCAAGGAGTAGTGGAAAGAATTAAGTCTCTTAAAGCTATGCACTACATTGATTTTA
>JBCEWC010014645.1:0-14235 GCA_038996855.1 Solanum aculeatissimum
AAGGGGGTTTAGGGGACCTTAGGATGCCTAAAAGGGGCCTAGGGATTAATTAAATTACGAATTAACCATTAATGAAACAGATATTTAACTGTCACACAGTGCTACACGGTTGAGCTACAGTGGTCGTCTACCTGCACACTGGTCGTACAACTGCACGTGTGGCATCACTTGGCTAAGTTTTCAACACGAACTCTCGGGGAACTTTCTGTAACACTTCACGGAGGGGTATCACGGGTCGTGTGGCTTCACACGGACTGTGTACTAGTCCGTGGAGCCACAGTTGGACCAAAAATCAACCCACAACAAGGACAACTCACTGCCCCACTTGACTGACCATCCACACGGACAGTTTGAGGTCTCATGGATCGTGGGGTGGTCCGTGAGACTTCACTTAGTCCATGGGTTGGGTCCTGGCCACCCTGAACTCACTGGACCCCCACACGGACCGTGGACACTCACACGTCTGTGGTCCTAGCCTTGGGCCATTTTCAGGGCCTATTCCTAGCGTCTTTCGAATTTTAGGTAGTCTCACTATTTTGGCCATAACTTCCTCATACGAACTCCGAATTGAGTGAAACAAGTTGTGTTGCGAATATAACTCAAGGAGATTCAATTTAATATGTAGTATACCACACGGTTCCACCCGCATCAAAAGTTATGTCTCCTTAAAGTACACTGCCCAAACGGCCTCTCTTGGCCACCAAATGATCCGTTTTGCATTCAACCACTTAAACTCAACCCATGGCTACCAAAACTCAACCATGAAAAGTATAAAATCATACAAGACCAACCATAAGAAGTTTTGGAAATTTTCGGGTCGTTACATCATGTAAAATGAGATATCATATTTTAAATTTAAATGTAATTATATGAATAAGAATGTAAAAATAATCAATAAGTGTGAGTCTGGCCAACCATAGCCTTCCAAAACAGGAAACTCTTCGTTGTCCTTTATGCTTGAGTTGCATGCTCCTGCTCTTGACCAACCACAGTCTTCCAAAGCAGGCAACTTTCATCCTTCTGCCTGCTTGAGCTGCCTGCTCCTATTCTTGACCAACCACAACCTTTCAAAGCAGGCAACTCTCCGTCGTCCTGCCTGCTTGAGTTTTCTGCTTCGGCTGCTTGATTATATTTCTTTAACTGTTTTGACTGTAATTTTACAATATTACTCCTAATGAAATATTTTTCCAACTATTTCAATTGTGATTTTACTATCCCTCCCTAATCAATTATTTTAAATCATATAAAATGAAATTTCATATTTTTAAATTCAAATTTAGTTATACGAATAAGAATGTAAAAATAATTAATAATTGTGAGTCTGACCAACCATAACCTTCCAAAGCAGACAACTTTTCGTCGTCATTCGTGCTTGAGCTATCTGCTCCTACTCCTGACCAACCACAGTTTTCCAAAGTAGGCAATTCTTCGCCGTTCTGCCTGCTTGAGCTATCTCCACCCGCAACAACTTCTCTCTATGTTACTGCTTCCTCTTGATGAAAGCCTTTTCTCCACAATCTAAATAGATACTTCTAAATTTTGAATTTTCGTTTCAAAAATTTGTTTTATCGTTGAAAATTCGTTGTTTTGACAATATTTTTTTGCTTTCTCTCATATTAATTGGGCATCTTTTCGGTTATCAAAAGAAAAATGTTAACCCAAGATTATTCTAGATTACAATGGATAGATTTCACTATTCTGTGTCTATCCTATAATTAATTTATTTTATTGTCAAAACTTATGCAATAACTGTAGTTGAAATTCTTGCAGTTGTTCTTTTTTTTGCAAAATTTAGTTCAGCCGTTTGGACGGAGAATTGAATGGTTGTTAGTAGAATGATATCAGAAATGGTGTTGATTCTTGAAATCGATTAGGGCTGGATCTTCCTCTGTGAGTTAGGCTACAGGTAAGTAGATCAAGAATTTTAGGTATTGCAGTGGAGGAGAATGCCACGTAAGGGATAAAATATCAGAGCAGATATCATAGTGTAGAATAATGTATATGTTTGTGTTGTTAAAGCTAACTATCCACTCTTGAGCAACAAAGCCTGGCCTCGAAAGCTTATTTGAATGACCAAATTAGCCCCTAATCATAATCATGGATTAAGACCCTAATCGAAATGTATATTTATATTTTCCTAAGCCACTATTCCTTTCACTCAACCTCCATTGTATACGTCCTGCCTCTTCTTCAAAAGCAAGAATAGTAGAAAGTTGAATATGTGCTAATAAAGTTGTTAAGAGTATAGAGAAACCTTCATCGATACTCTTACTTTTACTTAGTTTCTTCTCTCTACTTGAATTATGTACCATCCTACATGTTTTAGATTCATCACTATGATTTATTTTGTTTGAAATGGTATATTTGTAGTACTTATAGCTTCCTCGAAATTTATTATGTTTATATACTATGATGCTCATTTTGATCGTGCCAACAGTTTACTGATCGAGTCATAGAAATAACTTGTTGACTGAGCTTAATTGGGCATTGGTGCTTTATACAAATTAACTTGATGAAGAAGACTTACTTTTAGCCATATTTGATAGCAAATTGAGAAATAATGAAGTTGTAAACCTTCATAAGTTGTCTTTGGAGTTTTCAGATATGAAGTTAAGATGCATTTTATAAGAGGGGCATAGGGTTTGATGGTCTCGATGACGAAACATTTATGTTATGACATCTTTGGTATAGCTTTTTCCTCGTTCACACTTGACATGCAGTCCAATTGGTTTCTCTGCATTCTATTCTTTCTCTTCACTTGAGTTTATCCCATATCAATGAATATATAGTTTATAAATATTACATGAGTATTATTGAATTATAAAAATGTCAAATGACTTTTTTAGCATGCACTAATCTGGTAGGATACGAAAAATAAGGAAACATCAATATTCTCATTTATTTTTTCTTCTTTCTCTTCTATTCAAACCAATCTACTAGGATTGTAAGTTTGTATATCATGAACCATCATTCTAGTGTATACAAGGGACCAGTCACTTTCTTTTTCTTGAAAATGAATCAAATTGTAAAGCAAATTTAATAGATAAGTGAAAGTTAAGAAGAAAATAGTCTGCTAACCTCAAATAAAATCCATTTTTGTGGAATAAACTATATTCTACCACCAAAAATTTGCTTTGGAAACTAATAGTTGGATGAAAAATAAATTGGATCTATGTTATATAATTTAAGTGAAGCAACATAATTATTGGAGAGTGGAGTACAAAATGAATATAAAAAGTAAAATCGTTGGTAAACTAAAATGGCAAGCAAAGAATAAATTTGATTCCTTTGCTTCTTATTAAATTTTGTGTTGATAATAATTTATAATGTCATAAGTAAAGAATATAAAAAGTTATTAATTAGTAACATTAGAAATAATTAGAGAATTACTAAGGGAATTTATAACTTTATAACTAACAAATATTAAATTGAAGTAACTGACTAATTGGAAGTTCAACCATTTTCCATTCCATTAATTATTATGATCCCACGTTTCTTTCACCTTTTTGTTTTCTTTTGAATGGTATTAAATTCTTTATTTACTTTTTTTTAATATTTAATTAATTAGTTATTTATTTGAGTGCAGGGGTAAAATGGTAATCAAACTTTGTAATTGGACCTTCCCACTTTTAATAATACTAGTCTCACGGTATGTGTGTTGCACGTGATTGTCGGCTCATGTAAAATGATCGTATGATGATACTGGAGTTTTTAATTTTTCGTAAGTATTAGATATATTATTAAGTTAAAAAAATTGACTTAAGAATTATATACAAATGAAAAGAATAAACGATTTTCTAAATAATTAGTGTTAAAAAATGAAAAGAATCAACAATTTTCTAAAAGAAAATGTTGAAAATTTATTGGGAACTTGATGCTATGAAGATAACTACATATCGTCTGAACCTATATAGATGAACAATCAAGTGCTAAACATGCAAATATTGTTATTTCTCTTTTGATAAAATCATGTAAATAACTGTATCTCAACTAATATTTTTTTATAGGTGATATGTTGGTTTATTTTTTTCATTTTCTTCGATTGTTAGCATAACCAGAATGTTGTTGATATTAAAACTTCTCTTAATATATCACCATAAATTTGATCTTCTGAGCTATGTTACGGTAGATACAATCCAACATTAGCAATTATTTGATCATGTATTTTATCTTACATCATATTAAAACATAAATTTATTAAAAATTATTTTTGGAAGAATATATTTTATTTATAGGGGGAGAAATGAAAATTGAATTTAAGAATAAACATATACTTGTTATCAAATTTACCCGTGGTAATTTTTATACATATGACATTGTTATTTAATCAATTTCATATGATTTTTGTACCATTGCATGATCCATTTGAGGATTCAAACTTGTAAGTGGCATGATTAGTGTATTTTCTTTTAAAGTTAACATGTTAGGTAAGAACAATTGTATGTAGTTGTTTCTTCAATCACGTAAACACATAAATATAATACTTATATAAGAATATAAGTTTACATTTAAGTAATAAAGTAAGAAAAATATAACATAATTGATTTGACGATGTACCTATCCGACAAAAGGCCATTTGATGTTAAAACATTCAAGAATTAGTTTTGATAATAAATTTTTGCATCATTTTCTATGGAGTTAAGATTAATAAATATTTTACCTGTTTTAGAAAATACTTTTATCTATAGTTCACAAAGCATAGCAATGCCAAAAATACAAAAAAGTGGTAACTCACTTTTTCATAGATCAAATGTTTCTGTTTCAAAATATGATAAACATAATTTGTGTCAATTCATATTGTCTATTTTAATTTAATAAAAAAATAATATATCTAAATAAATAATATATAGAAAGTACAATTGATATTATTAAAATAAAAATTCGAGTAGATAATCATCATATATATATATATATATATATATAAGAGAATGTCAGGATCGCCTATGTGACACTCTCACATAATTCTTATTTATTTTTCTTTTAAATAATTCAATATTTTAAAAATCAGTTACATAGTCCAACAAAAGTTTAAAAAAACTCAAAAGACGTCATTTCTGATTAAACGGTACTTTAGCCTATCACAACCATTCCAAAATATCACAACCATAAAAAAAAATCACAACCCTTCAAAAAGTCATAACTCTTCGAATTCGAAAAAATCATAACTCTTCAAAAAGTCACAACTCATTAAAAAAGTCACACATTTTCGAAAAATTCACAATTCATAACTCTTTGAAAAAGTCACAATTTTTCAAAAAAGTCACAACTCCTTGAAAAAGTCACAATCTTTCGAAAAAGTCACAATCTTTCAATTAATCTCTTTAGAAAAGTCACAACCTTTTCGGAAAAGTTACAATCCTTCGAAAAAGTCACAACCCTTTGGAAAAGTCACAATCCTTCGAAAAAGTCACAACCCTTTGGAAAAGTCACAACCCTTTGACAAAGTCACAACCCTTTGGAAAAGTCACAACCATTCGAAAAAGTCACAACTCTTTGGAAAAGTCACAACCATTTGAAAAAGTCACAACTCTTCGACAAAGTCACAACCCTTTGGAAAAATCACAACCATTCAAAAAAGTTACAACTCTTCGAAAAAGTCACAATTTTTTGAAAAAGTCACAACCCTTCGTAAAAGTCACAATCTTTTGTAAAAGTCATAACCATTCGAAAAAGTCACAACTCTTCAAAAAAGTCACAACCTTTTGAAAAAAATCACAATCCTTCGATGTGAAAAATTATCTACTTTAAATATAATATAATATAATTAAATAAATATAAAATAAAATATAAAATATATACAAAATTGATTTTTAAGTTGGGGGTGTTATAATCTCTTTAGAAAAGTCACAATCCTTCAAAAAAGTCAACTCTTAGAAAAAGTCACAAATTTTTGAAAAAGTCACAACTTTTTAAAAAAGTCACAATCCTTTGGAAAAGTCAAAACCCTTAGAAAAAGTCACAATCCTTCGAAAAAGTCACAACTCTTCGACAAAGTCACAACACTTTAAAATTATCCAACCTTTCGAAAAAATCACAAACCTTCAATGTGAAAAATTATCCACTTGCAATATAATATAATATAATTAAATAAATACAACACAAAATATAGAAAAATATACTAAATTGATTTTTAAGTTTGGGGTATTATAGAAATTTAACATTCAAGTTTGGGAGTTCAATCACTATTGAAAAATCAATTATATCGAGAAATAATATTATAATCCAAAAATATAATTGAAGATAATTAGGACTTTAATAATATTAAATTAATAAAAATTGTTGAGATATATTTATAATGCTAAATTTCTATATAGAAAAAACTTAATAACTTTATAATATTTTATTAATTTTAATATTAAGATATATAAAGTTAATTAGATTACTTATGATTGCGCGAAACAAGAACTAATTACCTAGTTATATATAAATGAACAATATACATGTTTATGCGATTGATCAATGTAGATAATTGAAAGGTGAGATAATTGTCAATGTCAAGATATTGATGTAATATACAACAAATATAATAAATGACAATTAGAAATAAAATGAAAAAATGAATAAAAATTCATTTAGACTGAGACGGATATTTCACTTTCTTTAAGGAGATTCAAGTCCGCTATGACATAATCTACACTAATCCAACAA
Organism: Solanum aculeatissimum; assembly: GCA_038996855.1. Classification (NCBI taxonomy): domain Eukaryota; kingdom Viridiplantae; phylum Streptophyta; class Magnoliopsida; order Solanales; family Solanaceae; genus Solanum; species Solanum aculeatissimum. The sequence continues at coordinate 6,649 of JBCEWC010014645.1, forward strand.
TAATACTCTTGGCTTGTCCTCTCTAGAATACAACAGCCTAACAACGTTTTATGACTTAAACAACTTCGAATTAGTACAAGAGTCAAAAGCTCCACAAAAAGAATATTTCCTTCAAAATAATTACTCTCTTTTGTATAGTGGATTAGTTGAAAACCTTAGAATATTTTTCTTTGTCTCAATTCTCTCTTTCACTACATTAATCTCAATATAAACACAATATATACTTTTCATTTTTTCTTGTGCACTTTTCTTGTACATTTTTTCTTCACAAAATAAAGTAAGAACAACACTATTTATTGACGAGAGAATTCTTCCTTGTAATGAATAAGAAGATTATTGAGTAGTAAGTTGTGTAAGTAAATAGTTCAAAAATTACACAAATTACAAGACATAATGAGGTTGAATAATGGATTAATAATGACTTGGTGGTTATAGAAAAAATATAGCGTCCAACTAATTAATAAGAGTGAAAGACACATCTAATGTCATCAAACAGATGAAAAGATGTTGCAAACTTCAATACACTTCAATGTGCGAGTAATGCACATGAAATGCAAATGCCACCAACATGCAGTAGTTACTTGATAATTTGGCAATATACATAATGTGTCTTATTATTATTATATGCTACACCAACACCAGATAATTAGATATATCACTTGAACATGTAAAAATTATTAGTTAAATTTAATTTGATACATGTGAATTTTTTGAATTTATAAAAGAATAAATATATAATAAAATATATCTCACCTAATATTGCTTTTATATTCAATATTTTTGATACGTCTCTTTCATCCTTTAGTGTTTCTCTATGATGATCACAATTCTTGTTGTCGTTGTTGATACTCCTATTTTAACTAAACTTGAAATGATAAAATACATAAAGTAATAACAATATAATATTGACAATATAAGATAACATATGTATTTTCTTTATGATTAACATTCTTGTTTGAAATAGAAAATAATTCTAAAAATAACATCTTGCAATATAGTAACTATTAAAAAGGTAGTCCGGACATAAAATATTTTTATTCATGTAGGGTCTATAAAGGGAAACTTTTAGGGGTTGTGATGTAGAGAGCCTACTTAATACAAGCATTAATGGTTGCTTTCACATCTAGAAAATGCACTCTATAAACCAATCAAAAGTAACTTTATAGTTGTTTCAAGACTCTTTTCTTTCATTATTGCTTAATTTTAAGCAACGAATTATATAACTAATATGTGTCAAATTTTGAGAGCAGCAAGCCAGTATTATTGTCACGACCCGGCCTTTTAGGTCATGATGGCGCCTGCTAGATCTCACCTACAGGCAAACCAACCCAAAATCCTCGGCGCCTGCCCTAATAGCTAAGCATAACGATAGCTAACGACATACAAAATAAGCCAACAACAACCTATCCCAGGACCTGGAAGTCACCTGTACAAAGCTACTATAGACTCAAAATAAAATATACATATCTACATACATAAATAGAATAACAATCCACACGTACAAATTCAAACTACGTATACAAGGCCAGTGTTTGAATACAAAAGATGACTGTCAAATAAAAGGATACTATAGAATATCCAGAGTTGTTGATGCTCACCAATGTCCCCTTAATCGCCTGTGAATCCCTAACTCAGTGACTACAACTAGTACCTGGACCTGCAGCATGAGAAGATGCAGAAATATAGGGTTGAGTACTGGTAATAGGCACTCAATAAGCATCATCGGCCGACTGAGTGAAAATACAATAAAACCAGAAGACTCAAATATAAGGAACTGTAGCAGGTTTAGCCAAATCAAAACTCAGATCAAGGAAACAACATATCTGGAAACCCTCAAACCACAACAGAACCAACCAAGGCAAAGAACAATGGTAAACTGAACCAACCCAAGTGATGGACATCAGTATCAACTGACGAAGACTGCATAGGCCCACCACAACTGCCCCCAACTAGGATATAGTGTTGTACGCGGGTGCAAGGCCCCCATAAGCCCCAAAGGTACACCCGCGCATAATCTGATCAACTGAATCATAATAGAACCCAACTCTCAATATCACATGTTTACAGGTCGGTTGTACGTGGGTGTAAGGACCTAGTGTCTAAGCCAGAATGCCCCCTAAGCCCCCATAAGCCCAGAGGGTACACCCACGCAAAATCGGGGTGTATGTATAGGTGGGGAGAGTACAGGGGTCAGTAACTGTTGGCATGAGATCTCAACTAGTGCAAGATACAGCATCACATGGGGCCTCGAATCCCGAACGGTCATCGGGGCCTCGAATCCCGAACGGTCACTCGGGGCCTCGAATCCCTAACGGTCACTCGGGGCCTCGAACCACTATAATATTAATGGGTTCTCGAACCTTTAACTATCACTTGGGGCCTCGAACCCCTAATTGTCACCCAGACCTCAAACCCCTATAATATTAACGGGGCCTCAAACCTCTAACTATCACTTGGATCCTCAAACTCCTAACTATCACCCGGGGCCTCAAACCCCTATAATATGATGGGGCCTCGAACCCCCTTCCCGAACTGGCCTCCTGTCAAGGCAGTTAGCCAGGGCCAGATGGTCTGACAATATACATAACGGTAGGACGTATCCCCCTCGAGAGAAAGAATCTCCCTAACATAATCAATAGGGCCTCGAACCCAAAATATAATTGATGGGGTCTCAGACCCAAAAAAATCAGCGTGTCATATCTCTCTAAATAAATTGCAGTGTCTCAAAACCCAAGAACAACCACTGGGCCTCGAACCCAGGAACAATAAGCTAGTGCTCGACCTCAGAATCTATATCCGCCACTCGGCATCCCAGTCGTGATCACCAAAATCGAACCACGGGGCATGACTCTCGGGTCTTAGACACTCGGACGTGGCCACCAAAGCTCAACAGTAGCGGGGAGCGTCATCTAGGACTCGAGGTATCAAAACAGTCACTCACTCAACCAGTCTCTCCGGATTCGAAACTCCAGAGTTATATCATGCCCAGAGTGAACGTAGGCGATGACACTCATAACATATATATCACACACAATCCAACCCACACAATCGTATGTCACCGTCCCTTAGACAACACTAGCTAATCCCAACCTTAGTAAGGATAACAAATGCACAAGGACTAACAACTATATATAGAAGTACATATCTCACAGACTAATGTAGGGTCATGTCCACCCAAAGCGAAAAACACCATGTTTCAATTAATTACAAGTACACTGAGTAACCATGCGTCTCAAATCCAGGGAAAATCAACTGGATCCTTGGCCCACGAGCAATCGACAGGGTCCCTGACCCGAAGTATAACCAACAAGGTCCTAGACCCAAAGGACAATCCCTGACCCACGAGCAATCGACGGGGTCCCTGACCCAAAGCATAACCAACTGGGTCCCAGACCCAAAGGACAATCGACAGGTATATCACAAGTATCAAGAACAACCAAGGCCAGTAAAGTCATATCTATACCAAAAACAATTCATATTACGATTGTATCATAGGTATCCCGAACAAGTCGGCCCATCGGAATCATATCTATATCAGAGTCAGTCCACAATACAATATATAATCAACAAACAACCTCATAATCAGCATATCTCAGTAGCATCAGGCTACACATTCCTACAAATAGGAGTTAAGCTAGAATATGTACCTATCACAGGGCATTAGCCCATATCCAACCTCTACCAAGCCTTTTTGTGGTTCAACAATGTCAACACTTAGCTACTATAGGGATCACAACTAGTACAATCCAAAACAACCACAAGTATCCCAAAATAACTGTAGTTACCCCATATACTAAGTACAAGTACTATCCAAGAAAATAGGTATTAATAAATCATGACAACAGTGTTTAAATGCATAGCAAAAAATATTACTAGAAATCAGCCTCACGACATATATACATATCTTACTCAAAACTTCCAACCATAGCCAAGTTCTCAATATACATGTATTTCAGCTCAGTCTAAAGGTAAAAAAAGTCTAGCCTACTTGAAAGACGAATTCACGTGCTCCAAATCAGTTCACACGAGTTTTTCCTCCCTGGTGACTTCCAAATGCCACTCAGTTATCAAAATATGAGTCAAAATATCAATATTGCCATGTTGGCTATAATATCTCCAAAAATGAGGGAAAATACGTCAAATGCAACTAAAACGGAGAAAATGGGACCCACACCCAAAATACCAAACCAACCTTCGTAAAATGATACTTATATCATCCCGAGTCCATATTCATAAATTGAGCCCAAAACAGATCCCAGGAGGCAGAGAAATGGCTAAAAAATGAAGTTGCTTTTCTTATTGGAAAAAGAAATATTTATTTACAGCAACTTCTTTATCAATTTACTCAAAAGTCTGATCAAATTAACAAAAATTGAATATACCTTGACGTAGGTCTCAAAAAGTAGTACAATGTAGACCTAAATTTTACTTAATTTCGATAAGAAACGACCGAGATATCACAACTCAAAATTTCCAAAAAGACCGCAACATAACAACAGCTAAAATCAAATTTTCGCATCAAACGGAGTGCTATCAATTAATTCTGACATTACCACGACGTGCACCTCTGAAAAAACACACAAAATAGACTAAAATTTTATCAAAATTCGATTCACAACGGATAAAAAATCACATGTCGAAGTTATCGATAAACATATTCAATATGCAGAAGAAAAACATCAAATTTTACCTCAAACGACGCACCGAAATCAATCTCTGACACTTCCACAATGTTGTTCTGGGAAAAATACACAAGTTAGCCTTTTGAATCGTCCAAATTGGATAAGAATAACGTTAGATTTGCTGTTTTGAAGTTTTTGTTCGCCAACCTTGCGAAATGGAATTTTATATGTTGCCACCGCCATAGCCACGCGGCAGCCTTTGGCTGTCCCACGTCGGCGCCACCTTTCCTTTTTCAACAACGGCTCAAACTTAATTTCGATACTCCGGCCTCATTCGAAATGGAAAAAATACAATCCATATATAAAATCTGATCGAAAATGATATTCCAAACTCAACGGTGTAGTCGAAATTTCCATCAGAGGTCGTTTTATTCAAATGTTGGTCTCATATCCTAATATCGAAATCTATCTAACGGACCAAACCACACCCAAAAGCCCCAGTAACCAAACAAAAGGTCCTTATAGACCAAACTCGACGTTCTGAATCCAACGGTGTGGTCAAAATTTCCATTTGGGACACGTTTCTCAAGGACGTTGACTAAAGTCAAATATTAACTCATTTCGGTGGCTAAATTTGTAAAACTTGATATAATTGCACCGAATATGCTCCTAGCCTAATTTGTCTGTTTCGGAGCTAATGGAATCGTCAGAATTCCAATCTAAGGCAATTTACTAGGACTTTACCTAAAAATTTATTTTACGGTTATAACCTCTCGTTGAACTCAAAATACTGTATAAATGTCAAACAATTCACCCGACAATCAAACGATCACTGTCAATAAGTCACAAATAGCTCACAGTCACTATGCAAATACTCAAACTGATAATATTCGCAAAGCCATCAAAATGACTTGGGGGGTCATTACAATTATATTACACGACTTCAAACATTTAACACCGTGACTAAGATTATAGAAGAAAAAAATATTATATATGCATATGTCATTAAGATAACAAAGAAAATGTAAATATCAGTGAAAAATAATTTTTTTCTCTAAATCTCTTCTACATATTTTCAAAATAGACAATAAATCACTCTATTATATTATGTAAGAAGAATGTATATAACCAATGACTTCATTACATTAAAAGTATGAACTCTCTAAATAGAAAGTTAAATTACATAAATATCCCAATTCCCTACCCAATTGATTTATATCAACTTTTACAACCCTAAATGCACGTTGCAAGTTTTCAAGGGATACAACACTTCTCAAAAGATACTACGCAGTGCAAATTCCCAAAGAGACACCAATTACTTCTCAAAAAACTCTCAATAATTGCACTGTTTAGTATCTTCAAAAATCAGAAACATGATGGTGCAATCCAACAATTTTGATCTTCTCTATTAGACAAAATAGTTACTTTTCACTTATCAATTTTTTAATTTTTGATGGAACAACTTTTATTTTTGTATAAATTGAAGAGATGATGACAAATCAAGTTGGAACAGTGGAGAACATAGCGATGACTTGATTTAAGACAAAAGAATAAAGTATTGTCTTGAGTGTATGGAGTTATTAAAAGGCACCATTTTCTAAGAAAAACTTGATTATATTTTTAATATTCCGAGAAATCATCTTTGAAACATCAAAAACCAATAAATATTTTATCTTCGTATTGTTCCAAATTGACACCAATGGTTGCAACCATTGGTGAAAGGAGAAATATAAAAAATTAATGGTTAAAAATAATGATGAAAATGAGTGTTTTAAGTTAGGGGTGTTATTGTAATTTAATATTCAAGTTAGAATGTATTTTTAGTTAGGGATATTATAGTAATTTGACATTTAAGTTTGGGAGTTCATGCTTTTAAAGAAATATAGATATAGATAGATATGATGATGATATGCTCTATTCTTGTTGTTTCAGGATTCCCAAGTACTGCACATTAGAATCAGATAAAATGGATCCTTAAATCTAGAAAAAGGTCTAATCAAAGGTAAAGTCAACGCCCTCCTCGCTACATCATCTTTCTTCTAAATAACACTTCTTTTCAATAATTTCAAATTCAAAACAAATTAAAAGACTGAGCTTAAAAGTTAGAGACTGATACAACCAGGAACTCAATTTTGATTGAACATTGTCTCTAAAGTAGTGTGTTTCTTACTAACAGACAAGTATTCCTGCTTTGAGGTAGATTGCAGTTGGCAAAAAGAGTTATTTGATCTTTTAAAGAGTCAACACAAAGTAACTTCTTCCAACTTAGAAGAGTTAACTGCAAACAAAAAATAATTGGACTTACATGTCGTGTTGGTTATTTTCTACTATTTTTAAACATTGAAACTTAGCAAACAAAGAAGGATCTTAGTAAGTAAAAATTAGAGTAGTAGTAGATGAATTTTAAACATATTAAAAGAGAACACAATGAATTATGCATCTAAGTGAAGGATGTTCATTATTTTGTGGATTACCACTTTCTTGTGGAGTTGGCCTTAAGTTTGGAGAGAATTGAAAAAAAGAAAGCAGGTCCCTGCCAGAAACATAGTCACACTTTTTTTATGGATGCAGTTGAAATTTCATAATATAGCCACCTGATATATTCCAAGTTTTCTCCTTTTTTGATGTGGAATCCTGAGATACTCAAGTTGTTAGGATCGAAACTCGAAAAAAATGGAATTTAACCAAATAATATTATGATGACAATAACAAATATAATAGTGAGTTGATAATGACAAAAGTAAAACAAATAAAGAACACAAAAATTTGACGTGGTTCGGTCAATGTGACCTATGTCCACAAGCGGACAGGAAAATTTTACTATATCAACAAGAGTACAAAATTAGAGATAAAACTCTAATTAATTCCAAAGACTCCAAGAGAATAATCTCACAAGATCACTCCAAAGAAAAGGGTTCACACAAGTGTTTCCCAACACTAACTCTCTTACAAAATACTCTAAATG
>JBCEWC010014646.1:0-14235 GCA_038996855.1 Solanum aculeatissimum
ATTAGCAGATTTCTATGTGAGATTGTGATCCTGTGAATTGTGCTTCCGCTGTGTGAATGTTGTTTACACTCTAACACTTCCTTTATATCGAGATTGATTTATATCCATTGATATCCTTTCCTGATTTGCTGGATCTTTGATTAAGTCTTGGTTACTGAATTTTATCCTGTTTCCTTTTTTATGTTCCCTGCAGAGTCAATAGTCAAAATAATATTAGTCATTAACAATCTCCCCCTTTTTGATGATGACAAATGATTAGGAAGTTGATAGTCAGCTTCCCTGTTCTTAAGTCAACTGGAGTAGATGAGCTCCCCCTGAGTATTTACTTATTTGTTGTAAAGCTCCTCCTAAATACTTACTATTTTATTTGTTGTAAAGCTCCTCCTAAATACTTACTATTTTATTTGTTGTAAAGCTCCCCTTGAATACTTACTATTCTCCCCCTTTGGCATCAGCAAAAAGGAAACAGAAGGGAAATAACAAGCAAGGGATTCGTATCATCAAGCCAAAATATTGTCCATATAGAGAAAGTAAACACAGTAGTAGTTTAAGCATACAAAAAAACTTAGCAGAACACAGTTAGCTACGACTATGGAAGTAGGTGATGGTATTGACGAGGGCAGTCTTCAGACTTTTGAAGAGATTGTTCAAATTTGCAGCCATGGCATCTGAGTTGTTTTGGATCCTCTGAGCAACTTTAATGGCCTCCTTCACAATTTGTATGAGATGTAGTCGAACTTTTCCCACATCAGTTCCGGTTTCCTTGTTGATGCTTTTAACTTTGTCCAGTGTATCAGTGATGACTTCAAGCTTGCAGTGGCAGGCCATAAGAAGGTCTTGAAAATTTTCGAATTTAGCATCCATGGTAGAGATCTTGGCGACCAAATCTTTAACCATTTGAGGATCAGGAGAAGGGGGGACAGGAGCATTTGGAGATTTTTCACCTGGAGACTCAACAACAGTGCCAGGAAGAGGCTCAAATTTAAGGGACCAGGTGTCTTTCAGGAGAGTGTATCCCATGCTACTGAAAGCTCGAGAGTTGTAGCACTGTTTGACAATAACAGGAGGAATATCAGAGAGACAGACATGGTTAGCTTCGAGAATCTTTGATATCAGCATACCATAGGGTAAACTTTGAGAGTCCACAATAGAGTCCATCATGTGTTGAAGGATATAGGAGGAAAGCTTGAGTCTCTTCTTAGAGATGAGGTAGTAAGTGAAAAGGGTGTCTCGAACAGAGAGGGTGGAAAGTGATCCTGTACGAGGGATAAGAGCGGTGGCCACTATATGGGCGAGAACCCTGGCTTCAAAGTAGACATCCTTTGGGCCTAGCTTTGAAGGACTAGAGCCGGAGGGGGTAGAGGTCAGAGCCTTTTTGGCCTCTTCAAAGGACACTTCGAAGTCAGAGGGCCACGAGTTTTTCACTGGGGATGAGAACCCAGAGCAGTGAATGCCGAAAATCTCATCAAAGATATCAGGATCAAGAAAAATTCTTTTTTCGAGGACCAGGGATTCTATTTCTCCAGGTATCGTAAATTGGAGATTCACGTAGAATAGCCTGACAAGGGGTTCGTAAACAACTTTAGGAGAGGATGAAAAGAGTTTTCCCCAACCTTGATAGTCAAAGAATTCTTTGATCGGGCATTGGATAGACCGCGGGAGATCCAAATCCACAATGCGACCATGCACAATGGTCTTCAATTTTAGGTTTTGAAAGAAAGTCTCGTTGGAGGAGTTCCAAAAGTCATCTTTAATATCGAGAGTACTTTTGAAGTCAAACTTGCATTTCTTCTTGGTATCACCAGGAGGGTGAGAGGGTGCATATCATTTGAGAGATGAGATAGGGGAGTCGGAAGAGACAGGGGATGAAGGAGAGAAAGGAATTTTCAAAATCAACTGGAACCAGAGAGTGGACAATGCCCTTTCCCTTATTCTGGGCACTTTTATGAGGCGACATTTTGGAGAGAATGGAGAAAGGGAGATAGGATATGAAGGGTTTTAGAAGGAGTTTAGAAGAATAGGAGATGAGGAGTTATAGAAGGAATTTAAAGAGGGAAGATTGGAAGACGAGGAGACGGGGGTGATGGAAAAGAAAGTGACAGGGCTGGAAAAGGAAGAGAACAAGTGTTGACACAAAGTGGATATACGCAACCCAACCGTCAAACAGAGGAGTAATAAATGCATGTAATAATGACAGGAAAACATTAAAGGAAAATATATCAATTAAAGTGACAAGACAATATTCACAGTGATTTAAAAAGATTTTGCAATGATATTTAAGGTCTTTCTAAGGAAACAAAATCTTTCTTCAAGCAAAGGTTTTGTAAAGATATCTGCCAATTAAAATTTAGTATTTACGAAAATGATTTCGATGTTGTCATTTAAAACATGATCTCTGATAAAATGATGTTTTATATCGATATCCTTAGCTCTAGAATGTTGCACAGGATTTTTAGTTAGACAAATAACACTCGAGTTATCACATAGAATATGAGCAAGTTTAGCATTTATATCAAAGTCACTTAGTTGTTGAATCATCCAAAGAACCTGGGCATAACATAGACCAATAGCCACGTATTCAGCCTTGGTAGTAAAGATGGAAATACAGTTTTGTCTCTTGCTATTCCAAGAGATTAAGGATTCTCCCAGCAGTTGACAGGAACCACTGGTGCTTTTTCGATCAATTTTATCACCTGCATAGTCGGTGTCTAAAAATTCACGAAGATTAAAAGCAGGCAATTTTCGTACCAGAGACCAAAGGAGATAGTACCCAAAAGATAGCGAATAATTCTTTTTACAGTAGTTAAATGAGATTCTTTTAGGGAAGATTGAAATCTGGCACATTTACATACACTGAACATGATGTCAGTCCTACTGGTAGTAAGATGGAGCAGGGACCCAATCATACCTCTGTATTTGGTTTCATCGTCATTCTTACCGTTTGGGTCGAGGTCCAGGCAGCAAGATGGGCTCATGGGAGTGTTGATCGGCTTGGTATTCTACATTCTGAATTTTTAAACTAATTTCTTAGCATACTTACTTTGACAAATAAAGATTCGTCAATCGGTTTGATAGATTTGCAATCCCAAAAAGAAGGTTAACTCACCCATTAAGCTCATTTCGAATTCTCTTGGCATAAGATTAGCAAAGTCCTTGCATAAAACATCATTAGTACTTTCAAAAATAATATCATCCACATATATTTGAATAATAATATTATCAGAGGAAGTTTTTTTTGAAGAAAAGAATGGTGTCAATGCTTCCTCGAGAAAAACCATGATTCAATAAAAATTTGCTTAGTCGATCATACCAAGCTCTAGGAGTTTGTTTGAGTCCATACAAAGCTTTACAAAGTTTGAAAATGTGGTTGGAAAAATCAGAGAGTTCAAAACCGGGAGGTTGTTTTATGAAAAACTTCTATTTCAATAAAACCATTTAAAAAGGCACTTTTGACATCCATTTGAAAGAGTTTAAAACCTTTGAAGGCAACATAGGCTAAAAGGATATGAATGGATTCTAACCTTGCTACGGGGGCAAATGTCTCATCGTAGTCGGCTCCTTCTTGTTGAGAGTATCCTTGAGCGACAAGTCTGGCTTTGTTTTTGATAACTTTTCCATCCTCATTTAGTTTGTTTCTAAAAACCCATTTGGTTCCGATGATGAAGTTATTTTCAGGTTTGTGAACCAGGGGATACTTGATTTTTCTCGAATTGGTTGAGTTCCTCTTTCATGGTTTTAACCTATTCATAGTCTTTTAGAGCTTCTTCCACTTTTTTTTGTTCTAGTTGAGATATAAGTGCTATGTTGACACCCTTTTTGCTTGAGGCTCTGGTTCTCATTCCATCATTTGCATTTCTAACGATGAACTTTTTAGGATAGTCAGGTTCGCTTCTCCATTTATTTGGTACTGTTTCTATTATGAGTTGGTTTTCTTTTTCATGAGTTGACTAGTCCTTTTCTCCCCCTTCTTTAGAAGAAATGACCGCGCTTTGAGGACATGTAGTTTCTTCATCGTTAGAACTACACTTTATCTCAGAAGATTGGTTAGATTCATCAAAGACGATGTGAACAGATTCTTCTATAGAGGAAGTGCGCTTATTGAAGACTTTATAGGATCTACTAGTGTTTGAATAGCTAAGAAAGATACCTTCATCACTTCGGGGGTCAAATTTGCTTAAATTATCCTTACCATTGTTGCGGATGAAGCACTTGCTGCCTAATGGATGGAAGTAGCTAATGTTTGGTTTTTTACCATTCCACAGTTCATAGGGAGTTTTCTTTATATAATAGGTCAGATAAGATTCCTGTTGAGAATGTGGCAAGTAGTGCTTACAACTTTGGCCCAGAAGTGGTGAGGAAGAGCATGCTCACATATCATAGTTTTGGCCATGTCTTGTAGAGTCTGATTTTTTCTTTCAACCACTCCTTTTTGTTGTGGAGTCCGAGGAGCCGAGAAGTTATGGTCATATCCTTCCTCTTTGCAGAAGTCATCAAATATTTTGCTATCAAATTCTCCTCCATGATCTCTTCTGATTGAAGAGATGTAATACCCCTTTTCTCTCTATACGGTTTTACAAAAGAACTCAAGATTTTTTAGAGTATCATCCTTGTTAGCTAAAAACATTACCCAGGTGAAAGGGGAGTAATCATCAACAATAACAAAAGCATACCTTTTAACTCCAATGTTGGTAGTTCTAGTGGGACCAAAAAGGTCTATATGAAGAAGCTACAACGGTTTTGTAGTTGAAATAATATCTTTAGCTAAGAAGGAGTTTCTAGTTTGCTTACCCAGTTGACATGTGTCACATATGTGGTCCTTAGTGTAGTCCATCTTTGGAAGACCAATCACAAGATCCAGTCTGGCAAGGTTTTAAATGCATATGATATTGGCGCCCCCCAATTTTCTGTGCCAGATCCATGGGTCCTCAGAAATGGAGGCTAGGCATATGTGATCTATTGTTCCTTTGACAGAGTCCAGAATGTATACATTTTCATCTCTACTACCAGGAAGAATTTCTTTTCAGAGTTGTCTTTAATGATGCACCCAATCTTTCTAGATCTCACTTCTAGATCAGAGTCACATAGTTGACTGATGCTCAGCAGGTTGTACTTCAGTCCTTTCACAAGGTAAATGTTAGTAATATCATAGGATTCATTAAAAGAGATAGTACGAATACTGATTATCGTTCTAGTGGAGTTGTCTCCGAAATAAAGTTTTCCGCCTCTGTAGTCTGCAATGGATTTGAACAGGTATTTGTTGTCCGTCATGTGATTTGAACACGCACTGTCGAGATATTATTTTCCTTTGGACTTGGTGCGATGTTCCTGCAAAAAGTTGTCAATTCTGATTTTTGGGTACTCAAGTGTTTTTGGGTCCTTTCTGGTTAGTCGTACTTTAAACCTTCCACACCATGTTAGATGGTGTTGAGCGACAAAATCTACATCAAGAGTAGGTATGACCAGTTTTTCCACAGTAGTGACAGAAGTTCTTACCAGATCTGTCTGAGTCGGGTGGACCAGAAAGTTCACTTTGAGAGCTAGTCGACTTGTAGATTCTGAAGAAACCAGAAGACTTTTGAAAGTTCTTTGACTATATTTTAAGATTTATATTCTCTTCTTCCAAGAATTTTTTTAAGATTTAAATTCTCTTCTTCCAAGAAATTTCTTTCAACAAGGCAGTTTTCAAGTACAATTTCTAAATTATTTTTCTCATCTTGAATCGATCTGATGTTCTCAAAGGATCTTTTTAAGTCCATAATGACTCGATCTAGAAGAGCTTTTAACTCAAGACAATTGTTGCAGAAGTCGACTTTTACCTGGTTGGATTCACTAATAGCCATGAAGCAGAGATTTCCAGAATCCTCTTGATCATATTCAGATGTGTCTTCATCACTCCAGCTGCTAAATGTCTTGTTGCTGGATTGTCCTTGAGGGTGGGTATCTTTTTTTGGCCTCAGGACATTCACTTGCAATGTGTCCAATTTTGCCTCATTCATAGCACCTGCCATCATTCCTATTGAAGTTAGTACTTTGCTTGTTTCTGGAATAGTTTTGCTTACCTCTTCATTGATTTCTATTGCATCTGAAAGTTTCCATTACTGATTTGGTAATCAGTGCAATCTCATCTTCATTTAGATCTTTTTCATCATCTTGATTTTCATCTAAGGCGGCTTTGAATACAATAGATTTTTTCTTTTCTTCCTCCTTCCCTTTCTTGTTGAGGTGAGTTTTCTCAAAGGTAATTAGATCACCTCTGAATTCATTATAAGTAAGATGTTTAAGATCCATGCTCTCAAGAGAAACAACTTTGGTATGTCATTGAGGGGGTAGACTTCTGAGAATTCTTCTTATGTGTTTAATGGGAGGATATTCTTTTCCAACAGCTTTGAGTTCACCAATGATCTTGCTGAGACGAGCAAACATGCTTTCAACTGATTCACCTTACTTCATTTGAAATAACTTGTATTCATAGACAAGGAGGTTGACAATTGTTTCTTTGACTTTATCAGTCCCTTCATGGGTGACTTCCAGTTTGTCCCACATTTCTTTGGCAGTTTCACAACTAGACAGGCTTTGACAACATAGGACTTTATGAATGTTTCCATTCATACTTTTCAGTGTGAAAAGTGCTTCCATTGAAGTAAGGGGGTCTGGTTTGAGAGATTCCCTCTTGAAACAAAACGCCTATGGTTTGATGTTGGTTTGCCATGATCTTTTCTCACTTGTACTTAGATAGTGGTGTAGTGAGACCAGACTCTGATACCAATTGAAAGTGCGGGGGGGAGGGGGTGAATTGTATTTTCTTTGATTGTTTAGGACTGTCGTCAGTTAGTCAGCTAGTTTCTAAGATAGTTGACCAAAGGTCAGAGACTTAAAGGCAGAAATAACAAGTGTAAAAGAAAATTGACACAGATATTTTTATACTGGTGGGATCCAATGTGGATCTTTCGTCCAGTCCCCTTGGGTTGCAAGGGATATCTCTTCAAGCCTTTGAAAGTGTTGGTTACAAGAATTTAAAACTAAGAACTATTCTCTCTTTTTTCTCTCTTTATTTTGATACAATCCTCTCCTTTCAATTCAATTCTTCTTTTCTCTCTCTTTTCTCTTACACAGTAACTCAAAGACGAAATTACAATGTTTCTTAAAGATGAAAAGCTTGAAGAAAATGTTGAGTATTGTAGGCTTATATGATTTTTTGAGATATCCAAATGTCTCCTTTTATGTGAAGAGATGGCTTCCCAAAGAATTTGATCCTTGGAATCAAGCTATGGAGATTCTTTCATTCAATGATAAGGATAAGGCTTTCAGGATGGCAAGTCTTCTAATTTTTTCTTCATTCACGCAAATCATCTAATTCTTTCCAAGAAATGCATCCCAAGATTTACGCAGATCTGTTCTAATTGATCTGATTGATTTCCTGTCGATTCTTGATTTAATCCTGATTCATGCGCTTCCTTTATATCTGGATTGATTGATAATTGATCCTGATTTATGCAATTCCTTTCTATCGGGATTGATTTATATCCATTGATATCCTTTCCTGATTTGTTGGATCTTTGATTAAGTCTTGGTTACTGAATTTTATCCTGTTTCCTCTTTGATGTTCCCTGCATAGTCATCAGTCAAAATAATGCTAATCATTAACAAAACTCACCCTTAGCATTCCCTATCCATCATGTACTGTCCCTATGGCCATTTATGACATACTTAATATGTTCCCTAATATGATCTACCATGTCCTCTGAAATACACTCCCTTAACTTGTCATAATTCCACCCATTGTTCCTATAAAATCCCTGACTTCTAGATTAGAACCCTCTACTCCTCCATCCTCAAAAGGGCACCTAATTGAGTCCAATTATTATACCAGAAACTGCAAGAACCCTTTTTAATCTGCCACCATATTAAATGTTGTATTTCTTCCCTAGTGTCTAATACATTTTCCAAAGCATCATTAAATTCAAAATATTCAAAGAGTAATATAATAATATCACTCTTATTTTTTATTGTTTCTTAAGGCGCGTGTCAAGTTAATAGTGAACAAATATAGAGGGAGTAGTACAATAATCACATAAACACCACACTACTCTAATTATAGAATAAAAGATAACCTTAGGTGTGGATCACATTAAAAAAAATGAATTTATATAGATAAAAATTGAGGTATACAAAATGATATCTAAAAAATTATACTTAAATATTTAGTGGTTACAAATATGAAAAGTCTGAGAGATACATATATTAAGAGTAATAGTTGAATAGTTAGTTAAATATGATATATGAAAGTGAATAATTAAAGAAAATAAAAGAGAAAAAAATAAATAAATGAAAGAGTATAAATTTCATAAGACCAAATTAAAAAATTAACAAATAAATACCACAAAAGACATACAAATGTATTAAGTTTTTCTGTTAATTTATTTTTCTTTTTTTTTTAAATGCATGCATGTTACACTTATCACTGATGTGAACTTAAGGAATTTTATAATACTACAACGTATTATCTGGGGTTATGAATTTAAAAAGGCATAGAACTAATGTAGATAATTAAAATTAAAAGTTATGAAGATGGAAATGTGTGAGTTAAAGGCACAAAATTAATGAATATTATTAGAATATAAGTTATGAAAATAAAGAAGTGGGAGTTATGGAGTTAATATTTATAATAATAGCATCATATGATTACTGTTTATATTTAATTAATTACATCTATTCTATTAATTAAATATTTTATAACATTTTTATTTAGTGTAGAGACAAAATGATAATCCAAATTTGAGGCTACGATCATTTCACTTTTAGTAATATATGATATGATGATGAAAAAGGACAAATCCATATCTTGCTTGGGTGACTATAACATTTAGCAAGATGGGCATATATAATAATGCAGTTCAACTAGCATGTCATCATATATCATAGTATCATATCATATATCATACATTATATCAAAAATGAATAGCTCCCAAGTACAAAGTTGGATATATTATTTTATCCCTACACCGGACAAAAATGTTATAGTTTGAGTCACCAAGAAAGCAAAAAAGTGAAAGCCCCTAAGAAAGGGTTAAACAAATACACAAATAAACAAACACATGAGATAAGATATGTCACACCTCGTGGCTGACACTCGAAGACTATTGTTAGTCCCCAAGCGAACCACTTGGCCTCATCACATTCATCCAATCAACATATTTAACATATCAACGGAAGACTAAAGATAATAAGAGGTGGACAATCTTAATATATAAAGGTCAACTCAAATCAATAAGACTAGTAAGAAAGAAACTAGCCTCAAAATAACTATTCAATTCAAACAAATCACACTCTAGTCTATGAAGCCTCTATCAACAGTTCAATGGTGCCAATGACAGACCCATAACTACCTCAAATAAAAAACCATAAGCAAATCTAAAGTCTAACTCTAAAAGCTTGATGAAATAAATAATGTACATCCTCTAAGATCAGGGAGGACTCACCAATCAATTGAAAAGTGGGGAAGATCCTCAACGAAGTGCATGTTGACGATCTCTAGTACTTGTCTCTACATCATAAAATGACGCAGTCCAAATGGACGTCAGTACGTGGAATATACGCGTATGTAAAATGGCTAAATGAAAATGCATCAAAGTAGAATACTATTAGTTCAGATAACTCAAATGAAGGATAAGGAATTCAATCAAGATGTTAAATATCTATCTAAAGCAAGAATAAAGAGTAGACAATGACCCATCAATACAAATCCAATTCAATCCAAATCCAATCCAATCTAATCCAATCAGAGTACTATCAATATAGAACCTATATGGGAGTTCTCTTATCTAATAACAATCACTTATGAGCCAGTGATTATATGCACCAATCCCACTTGTGTTGCCACAACCGTTCAATACCTTGTTAGGATAAGAACAAATCGAATCCATAATGGATCCGACAATTGGTGTATTCTATTATTTTCAGGGACCTAATCAAGAGGAATCATCTAACTTAACAATTCAATCCTCGCCTACGCTTGGCGACATAGTTAATGAGTTCGAGTTGGACTTACTCTTACTTATTTCGGTGCTCGATACTCCTCCCAAGACTCAATGCTCATAAACAATCCATCTCAATCAATGAGTCTTATAAGGACTCATATCAATCCATCAGTTCTATCACAATCGAGCCTTTCGGCCTATCGACCATCTAACCAGTTTTGAATCCTATCTTACAACAATTCGACCAATCAATTCCATCGATATTTCAAGAGTGAATTAGACAATCAAGTAAGAGGACTTTCAATTTAGACCAATCTTTAGAGTTCGATTATGAATATTCATAGGACCATCAAGTTCTATCAACCTATCATCATGCTCACGTTACAATCACAATCAACATTCTCAAATCAAGGCTCTAGACTCAATCCCTATGTTCATTTATGCATTCTTTTAAGAAGTAATATGTAGGGTTTGCGAATTAAGTCATGTAAAAGTATTTACTCAGTAAATCAATTTTATGATGATCATCAACATATGAAAGTACGAAGAATAGTATAATTTGCAAGAAAACATTCATAAAGACTCAATAATTTCATCTATCTCAATCAAGGAGCACATGGAAGAACAATTTTATGCTTTAGGTTAGCCTTACATACCTGGATGAAGATAGACAATCAAATTTGTGCAGGTTTCGGCTTCAATCGTTCGAATTCCTAGTCTCTCCTCTCCTCTCCTTAGCCCTAGTTTTTGGTAGAATGTTCAGAAAGGTTTTGGAATGAGTTTAAAATCCTTTTTATGCTTAAAATGACCTATATTGGTCATGTTTTAAGTTTAGGAAGGGTTGGGAAAGGTCTAGAATGCCCCTCGATAAAAACTAAAAATTTTCCCTTCAGAGAACCAAGTCCGTGTCACGAGCTTGGGCTGTTTATGGACATTTTCATCGAAAATTTTCCAATCGAATTTCTAATCTCATAGAAAATATTGGGATCACCATTAATTGCAAACCCGTGACAAGTTCGTCATGCGGACATGTGTCGCACTTTTCTGGAATTGCATTTTTGCTTCAAAAAATTATTTTTTGATTCGATTGCTCTAAAAATCAACCAGGATCATTTTCTCACATAATTTTTCATACTAATCACATTTCTGGCCTCAGATTTGCCAATAGAGTTTTGGAAAACGTGTTATGCAAGTGTCTCTCATCTAGGGGTATTTTGATAATTTTATCGGGTGTAACAAGATAATTCAATTTGTTATTTACTGAAGAAAATCAAAATAATTGTAACAGGGAAGGTAAAAACTTGTAAGGTGCTACAATTCTTCTTTAGTAGTAATTGTTACTTCTTCCATTCTATCTTATGTGGCACCATTTGACTCGACATGGTGTTTAAGAAAAACAGAAAGACTTTTGAAATTTATGATCTAAAACAATTTTTAGATATTTGTGTGATTGAGATTCATTTCATTAAGGGTAAATACTTATAGTAAAGTGATATTATTTTTGGAACGGACTAAAATGTGATATAAAATGGAACAAAGGGAGTATTTAGTATAACATTAAGAATTTAATAAGCTTTCATTAAATCTCATTTACCCTTTTAATGTTTTAATTATGGATAATGATCCTCAAACTCATAAAACTTGTAATGTTATTCATTGACCGTTAATTAGAATAGCAATTAAGAATTTAATAATATATCACCGAGTCTCATTCACCCTATTAAACTTTGTAAGGTAGGAAATGTACCCTCAAAACAATTAATATTTAAAGACCATATCCTGCTTAGGTGACTATAACATTTAGCAAGATGGGCATTGTTAATTGTGAAAAAAAATGGTTATCTTTGAAAAATAAGTTCAAACTTAAAATAGTTTAAGTCAAATCAATTTTTCAAAAAAAAGGACAGAGTCGTCACTTAATTTTTTAAGAAAAATTAAGAAAATTAATTAAATTTTAAGACTTAACAGAAAAATCTTAAAATTTTTCAAAGATCCAGGTAAGAGACTCAATTTCTACTTTGAGAAGAACTTAATCACTCAAAGTAGCCGCTAACTTGCGATTGACCGACGATTAAGACGTTTTGACTAACTTTGAAAATCAATTTTAAAAAAATAGAACTTTAAAGAAACCTGAGTTAGAAAAATTTAAATTACTTAAGATTTTTAATTTATTTATTATTATTTTTAATGGAAAAGAGGTGCCAAATTTTAAACTTTTTCAAAATTGACTAAGTATAAGACAATTCCCAAATTAACTTAAAGAGATTTCACAAAAAAAAGATTAAATCATGCCAACATAAATAACACCAAACTTCCAAAATCAATTCATTAACATAAATGGGTTGAATTCTGGGGAATTTAATTAGATTAAAACAAAACAATAAAAATGTTAGTGTTAAAGATAGAACAATAACAAATAAGTATCATAAATAAATGGAATAAGCATAAATAAAATAAAAATTGGGCTTGGCAGACCCAATTTTCACCTGTCCTAATGTTTACAAAGTTTGGACCTGTCTGGCCATTATCCCTGTGGTATACACTGATTGTATATCAGTGTATATTGAATATATAAAGACCTATCCTGCTGTATATCGAATGTATACCGATTGTATGACATCTTCCCAGACCTGTATCAGCTTGCAGAATCTTCATTTCAGCTTTCAAGACCTATGTTTTGCGTTCTACAAAGGGGGCGACTTGGTAATGAAAGAATTTGAGCCTCTTCGGCTCATTCCGAAATGCAATGATGGGAGTAAGTCCATAATGGACTCGATGAAGAATCACATGCAACAGAAGAGGGACAAAGGGAATTAATACCTATAATAAAGCATTCCAAGTAGCATAGCACGACATTTCTAAACAAACAAAATCTAAACATAAAGTAGAAATATTTTAAGAAAGTAAAGGAGCTTGGATTTTAACACAGGAAAAATAAAAACTATATTCATACTAACAGATGGGCTACCCACAATACCACAGATATCAATTAGCATAATGTGTGTCAAACACACAGCTCATCCATTTTAAATAACCAAAAGAAGCCTCTTAACTAACTGTACAAAATAAAATCAACACTGAATCCTATCCTATTCTCCAGGTGATAAAAAGAAGAAGCAGAGGAAAGGCTAATTTTACAGCATATGCCCACAGATTGAAACAAGTTTATATCTATTCGGCCGTGTTAAACAAGGATGAACTAAACCTGAGCAAGGAAAGAAGAATGCTATGACGAACAAGGCAAAACTCAAACTTGAACAACCACATATAGTAGGCAAGATCATGACATATGCTTAAGAAGCGAAACTGATTTTAACCAAACTTTATTCTTGGCAACAACTGTAAACAGAGAAAACAAATGATAGCATGCTTGTACAATGTATAGTAACCCAAGAGCACATTTTTTATCCAAATTGGATAGGGTAACAACAAACTGAATTAAACATAGGAAATGGGGGGGCAGGAAAACTAACAATACCATCGAAATGAAGCATTCAACAGTCACGAACTGATCAGGACAGACATGTGTTCTAGAATTTAGAATCTAAGAGTGAAATCAAAGACCAAAATAGCCAAATCGATACAGAAATAGAGACGAAAAGAGACTTTCACAGCAAATACTCAAAGCTTTGGAGTTGTTTTGACAAAATGCTCAAGCTCGTGTTACAGACGAGGTTGTTGAGGCATGAAACCATGAACAGGCAAACATTTTGATGATAACACCAATAACTCATTGAAAACAAAAGTTACACTAAAACAAGTGATACAAAACAGAAACCAAATCAGTTATTACATGGCTAAACTAAACATTTTTATCCCTTTAAAGACACTGGAAAAGGTAAGATTTAGATATAGAAGTATTCTAACATGCTAAAGTGAAATTGAAACATAACTTGTAGCCATTTAAAACAACATAATATCATCAACTTAACGACAAACTGATATCCAGGGATGAAAAAGATGAATTAGGGTCTGAAATCAGACGATTACAGCAGTTTTCATAACAGACGAGACCAAAATTTATCAAATCAATCTCTACTAATTACTATCTAAGTATCTATTATCAAATTAATTACAAAATGTTTATCATTTAGTATTTATTCTTTCAATATTACTATATTAGTAAAATATTATTATTATTATTATTATTAGTAAAATATTATTATTATTGTGTTGATTACTTTGTTAATTTTGGTGAGCTATTTTGGAATTTGGAGCAAATTTTGGTGGATCAATCTCCAAATATTCAAGATTTGAG
>JBCEWC010014647.1:0-14235 GCA_038996855.1 Solanum aculeatissimum
ATTCGGATATTAGGAAGAGGGACCTTGAATTTCATGTTGGTGATTGGGTGTATGTGAAGGTGTCCCCCATGAAGGGCGTCATGTGTTTTGGCAAAAAGGGCAAGTTGAGTCCCCGGTACGTCGGACCTCGTGAGATTGTGGAACTGGTTGGCAATATGGCTTATAGGATGGATTTTCCCTTGGACATGAGCTCCATTTATCTGGTATTCCATGTGTCTATGTTGAGGAAGTTGATTGGTGATCCTAAGGCCATTGCACCTTTGGAGGGTGTGACGGTTGAGGAGAACTTGACCTATGAAGAGGTGTCGGTTAAGATCTTGGAAAGGCAAGTGATGCGGCTTCGCAACAAGGAGGTAGCATCAGTCAAGATGCTTCGGAGGAACCAAGATGTGGAGAGTGCAACGTGAGAAGTGGAGTTGGACATGATGGAGAGATATCCCTATCTCTTCCAATCTACTCAAGCCTAAGGTACTAGCTTCTATCCTTGTATGGTCCTAATTCTTTAAATTCTTGAGTTTCATGACATTGCATGCATACATGAGCACGAAATTGATTTAAATAATTTTTTGACATGAGTTTTGAAAGACTTTTGAAATAATGCATGATTCGTTGAGTTTGATCAAAATGTCTCTTGTTTGATTGTTGTCCTGAAGCCGTAGTTTTGCTCATTCAAGGACAAATGTTCCCAGAGGGGTGATGATGTAACGATCCAAAATTTTTTTGAAATTCGTGATGTTTGATCAAGGTTAATGTTAAATTGGTCATTGTTGAATTTTTGTAGCCATGGGTTGTATTTAAGTGGCCGGATTCAAAATGGATCGTTTGGTGAGGTTGTAGGGATGGTTGGGCAGTGAACTGTGAAAGATCATAACATTTGGTATGGGTTGAAATGTGTAGGTTTCTATATATCAGATTGAAACGCTTTGAGTTATCTTCGCAACGCAACTGGTTTCACTCAATTCGGAGTTTGTATGGGAATGGTATGGCCAAACCAGTGAGACTGCTCGTAATTGGAAGGACGTTGGGATCAAGGTTCTGGAATTGGTTTAAGGACTGTACCACGGACCGTTTGGTGGTCCACGGTCCGTGTGGGTGCTCTTTGGTTGGTCCAGTGGGCTCCTAGGGGTTGGGGTCCAAACCATGGACCAAGTAAGGTCCTACAAACCACACTACGGTCCGTGAGACCCTTCACGGCCCGTGAAGGGTCCCGTTAAGTGGGCAGAATATTGCCAAGGTTCGGGGTTGGACTCTGGATCAAGTGATGCTCCACGGACCAGTACACGGTCCTTGTGTAGCTACATGGTCTGTGAGCCCCTCGTGAAGTGATCCAGAAAGTCCTCCGAGAGTTCAAGTCGAAGTCGAGGCCAAGTAAAGTTACATGGGCAAGTACACGGCCAGTGTACCTATTGACGGGAACTGTAGCCCTTTCGTGAGACCCTGTTTTAGTGAATTTTTCTGTTTCATTAATGGTTAATTCGTAATTTAATTAAATCCTATGCCCTTTTTGGCTTTCTAAGGTCTCCTAAACCTCCTAAATCAAACCCTAAACCTTTTTCATCCATTCTAACAATCCCTAAGTTTCTCTAAAATTCTCTCAATTTTCTTGACCTCCATTGATGAAAGCTTGAAGAAATTTTGGGAAGATCATCCTTGTTGTGGAATCCTTCAATTCTCTTAGTAAATTTCAAGGTATATGGGTTAGATTCATGGATTCCCTTTCATCCATGAAGATCCAAGAACCCTCCTCTTTAAATTTTGATTTTAATATTTCTTTAATGTTGGGTTCTTCAAATTTTGAAGTATTTAATTCAATTTAACTAGTTTGTGGGCTATAGAAATTAGGTGATTTAAAGTTGATTAAAGTTTGAATTCTATGAAGTTTAATGGTGTTGATGAAGATCAAGTTATACATGTCCTCCTTACTTTTGAACTATGCATGGATAGTATCTAAATGATGTTTTGAAAGTTGGTTTGACTTGAATTTTTCATGGACTACTCTTGATTTGAATTTAAAGTATGAATTCTAGTACCTATGCTATTCTCATTGTTACTCATGGCTTTGCATGCATGATCAGGGACATTTTGATGAAGGTTTTGATGTGGGCTAAGTTCCAAACATGTTTATGACTATGATTTTGTACAAGTATGGGTTAAGGCTAAGTTCTGATCAGACTAAGTCTATGATATGGCTCTTTGAGCAACATGGGTGTTTACACCAATATGATATGACAAGTATGGAGCTACATGGGTGTTTAGTTGGCTTTTTAGCCCATGAATCATGATTATGAAATTTATTTGACTCTTGTTAAGTATGCATAAAGGTAATGAAAGTGATTTATCTTTTAAGCCCAAGTATGCATGGTTTGATGTTCATGTGTCAAGTTTCCATTTTAATGACATGTTAATATATATGTATTCTTGTGGGATGATGACTTAGTACTAAGAAGGATTGGAGTAGTAAGTGGGTTATCCCCAAGGATCCCACTCCTTTCCCAAAACTATGTGCCACAGTAGGTTGCTACCGAAATGGGAGTCCCGTAAGGTATGCTTTGATATGATATGCTATGTTATGTGATTCCTTCCGAAATGGGAGACCCGTAAGGAAGGTGGCCATCACACCGAAATGGGAGGCTCGTAAGGTGTGGTGTAGATTACCTTTGGCAAGTAATCTTCTCTGATCCAATGGGACGCCTCATTGGGCAAGTTCGTGTTGTAGCTCACATGACTTTGGATGTCGGTTATGGTTCCATCCCCTCTATATTATTAGCATTATGGCATTTCATGCATCATGATCATCATGGCATATTGATATATTGGTCTTTCCTATATTCTCTTTTATGTATGTGCCCTTGCCATGTAGGTTGTTATAGGTTCATGTGCACACATTGCATACCCGCATACTTAGTGTTTTATTGTGCTAACCCATACTTTTGTCTACATGTTCTAATCATGTAGGGACCGGCGACGACCTCTATCTACCGTTGAACAAGGAGTGATCTCATTTGAAGCTACTTGCTTGTGGTGAGCCCTTTCTCCAAGGGAAATATCTACTTTCCTCTTCCTTGTATCATTTTTATGACTTGAAGGTGAGCCTGGATTATTTCGTGGCCCCGCTCTATCTATGTAGAAGCTATGTTGGACAAGTTAGACTCTTGCATGTTGTATTATGCTTATTTTGGGATGTTATGAATATTGGGATTATGTTATGGGAATGATGTTTCAATTATGCTTATGATTATGTTTATGGGCTTATCTGGAAAGTCCCCTAACCCGGAATGCCCCCATAGCTTGAGTCCTACTTACCCTCCCCTTAGAAATACTTGCTATGTGCTATGTGATTCATGCTCATCCCATTACTGGCCACATCCCCATAGCTTGAGTCCAAAGCCCCGTTTCCCCTAGAATTATGTGTTATATGTTTATTTTTCGTGCTTTCAAACCGATGATGTGTGTGATGATGCTATGATGGCTTTATCGAGTACCTTCGGGTTCTTCTTCGCCATTTCATATCTAGGCCCCACTTTCGGGTCATGACAGTTTAGAACAAGAATCATTTTGTAATTCATATTTAAATTTCTTGCGAGGAAGATTAAATAAATTGTTGAAGTCACACGAAGAATTCGACGACGAACACTTGATCTAAACTTCAAATGATAATCAAACGCACAACTAGAATTTATGATCTTTGTGCTCACTGTCCAGCTTGTATATGGAGGAAATTTTCTGGAAAATTAATGTGTTTGTCTCAGCAGCCCCCAAAACGTGGGGTACCAGTTGTGTCCTAGAACTAAAAACTAATTTCAATTTATAATCTAAAACTCTCCTAAAACGAGTAGGAAAAAGTAAGCTTAATTGGATTTGGATTTTCAGTTTCATAAGATGCTTCATGGACTGGACCAAAACCCTTGGTATTGGTCTTCCTTGATGCTTAAATTATCATGGAAACTTTCCCAAACGTGATCCTCTTCACGGACACCTTCACGACTCGTGAAGGTGTTCGCGAGTCGGGGAAGGCAACCATTGTGTTTTCCTTCACGTGTTGCTCTTTGCTGCTTCCTTGGTGCTTTCTATGAGAACCTTCACGGCTCATGGATTGCACCACTAGTTGTGAAAGGGCTCATGGTAAAGCCCTTGGCCACGAAACGTTTTCCTTCTCCAGGATGAGACAGATTCACGACTAGTAAAGCACACCATGGGTTGTGAACCTCTTAGTGGTGTGCTTCCTTGTTCCGTATTTTTCCTTGTTGTGGCTTGTGCTACTGGATACTTTGTCTCCTTCTACACCACACCTTTACAGCTTCATATTGGTATCTTAAATGGCCCTGGTCAGTGCATAATTCCTAGTACGATACCACTAATCAACTCCACTACAAGTAGCTTTCCTTTCTTCCAAAATGGCTTGGTTTTTTCTATGTTTTATCTTTGTTGCTACTTCATTTTTTGTTCCATTTGTCCTCAATTGTTACTGTACATTTATCTTCTTATACTCCTCAACGTCACACCATAAAATATATCGCATCACTGGTCATCGGCATTGTACATTCCTATGCACCACAGATTTACTTAGCTTCCGATAATGTATTTCAATTATTTTCTGACACGGCTTGTGATGTATGTGTTTTAGCTCTTGATGATGTTTTATTTTTGTTTTCCAGACTCACATCTCTACCAAGTGATCCTCATGGAACCAAGATTATCAACAAGTGACTCCTTTCCCGCTTAAGCCGATTTTAGATCAAAATAACCTCAAATCAGTCCAACGTCCAAAAATCCTTGAAAATCTCATTTTCCTACGAAACAAAAATAAAACACATATTAAACTAACAAACACGCTTAAGAACTCACAATAATTCTATGTATTTAGCATTGTAATAGTCGTACTTTCATGACTCATCAACACCCTCAACTTAAAATTATTGCTTGTCCTAGAGCAATGACCAAAAACAAAATATAACGAAACGCAAATACAAGTGTTTAACATGATGTATATAGAAACCCCTCAGTCATCAAACTCATGCCCAACAAGTAAACTTGCAATGTGTTCACACCCAAACAAATCACATAGATCAAGTTAAGCATTATGCTATATACAGTTGGCTCAAATAAACTCAAGAACGATGATAAACCAGTTAGTTTAGTAACCAAATAGTGCAAAGATAGTGCCCTCACTACAATGAAGTCTCAAACACAAAATGTAAATGCAAAACAAAGACTAGAATGTAGATATTCATGCTCACAAATGATTTTCAACTGATATATAAGAATACACCATATGATTTCCCTTATTTTCACTACTTTGACTCTCAATGACCTTTTTAGGATCACTTTAGGACTTTTACGGCTTGTATTGTAGGCTCGGGCTAGGGTGATGTAAATTTAGGATCAAAGTGACTAATGTTCCCCTCCCAGACACTACTTTGGCTTGGACATCTACTTTCGGCCCCAAAACGCTTATTGCCCATATTCTTCCAACTTTCTTTTTCCGATGGAAGTGATTTTCATTTTCATTCATTGTTTGCTTTCTTTACTTTTTTTCCCTTTTGTTTTACTCATGGTCACACCCTAAAATTTACTTCTCCTCTCATGACTTAATTCTTTTCAACTCTTACTTTTTTATTTTTCCCACAGCAGCCACCTTCAACTTAGGCTTTTGGCCTAGGTTGAGTTGTACAATGTATTTTTAAAGGACCCAGGCTAGTATAAGCCACCCTCAACTTAGGCTTTTGACATAGGTTAAGGTTCACAATATCCTTGGAGAGACCAAATCCAAAGTTGTCATGACCCGAGAATATGGCCTAGATGTGACATAGAGAAAGAGAACCCGAGAGTCCTCGATCAAGCCATATTAGTATCATCACACACATCATCGGTTTGAAAGCGTGTAACATAATAAATAACACATAAGTCTAAGGGATTTCGGGGCTTTGGACTCAAGCTATGGGGATGTTATCGTGAATGGGATAAGCATGAATCACATAGCACATAGCAATTACGTTCTAAGGGGCAGGTAAGTATGACTCAAGCTATGGAGGCAAGAAGGGTTAGGGACTTTCCACATAAGCACATTCCCATCCAACAAATCATAATAGCATAAGCGGATCATAATCGGAACATAAATAACCATAGCAAATCGTAGATAATCATAGCATCTCAAATAAACATATATTACGGCGTACAATAGAATTTGATAAGTATTTAACAATGCCTCTACAAGAGTAAGGCTGAGGCCTCAACACAACTCGGCTCACTCTCAAGTCACAAGATAAGTAAAATGAAATAAAGCATAAGATAGAGGAAGGTGGGTATTGCCCTTGGAGTATAGGGCTCACCACTATCAACAAGTCCAAGATCTCAACTAGGCATCCAATGGTAGATGAATGTTGTTTTCGGTCCCTACATAGTTAGATTATGTTGACAAAGATTATGGGTTAGCACATGTAATGCACTAAGTATGCGGGCATGCAATGCGTATGAACATGAACCTACTAACAAGATAGATGACAAGGGCACGTATACGTATAGAAAGAATATGTATATACAAGGAGGGAATACCATAATAATATGCTATGAAGTGTTATGATGCATGAATGCAAACCTACATATCATAGCGGGGATGTGACCTCAACCAACAACAGAAGAGACCAAGAGAGCTACTACTTGTAATTGGACTACTTGCCAAGTAAATCCTAGGTCACCCTTAAAAAAAAGGGATACAAGTCAATCCCATCTAGGGTGATAACCCATGTTGGCACATGGTTTGAAAGAAAAAAGTGGGACCCATGGAGATAGCCTACTTACTACTCCAATACCTCGGTACTAAGTCTCATCCCACGAGAATACATATACATATACAAGCTTTTGAAATGGGGTTCAATGCTTCAAATCCATTCAATGTAAAGCTAGTCTAAAAAGCCAACTCATAATTTAAGTCCTTCAATAATTAGGCTCAAAAGCCAAATAAGAGTTTTCAAAAAACCATACCGTAGGCCAATGCATAAGAGTAGCTCATTCTAACATAACAATATGGTGTAAACACCCAAAATACTCATAAGGCCATAACAAGATGTGACCACATTCTAGCCAATTCCCATGTCTTACAAAAAATCAAGCCAAATAATATCAAGAGTTTCATCAATTCAAACCTTTCATGTGTGCATATGTCATGAATGATGAGATAAATGCACGGGCAATAGAGATTCAATCTTAATTCAACAATACAATATGAAATTCAATTGAAATCCATAAGAAAATCCCTATTTAAAGCATAATTTGAATTACCCATGCCTAAACAAGCTTTCAAGAGACCATGCATATTCTAATCTTCATAATTCCGATGCAAAACATGATAATTGAATTTAAATCATCTTAAAATTAACATTAAAATACAGCTCACAACTCAATTGAATTAAATCACTCATAAATTAAAAGACCTAATTTCAAAGAGAGCAAAATTCATCAAAATTGAAGAAGAGAATGTTGGGTCTTCATGGTTGAAAGGAGAACCATGAATCAATCCCACATACCTTGATGAAATCAAGAAGAACAAGAAGAATTTGAAGAGGAATCGAGTTTCCCCCTTGATTCCCGATCTAGTCTTCAATGGAGGTTTAGAGAAATTTGAGAGAAATTGAAGAGATTGGATGAATTTGAATTGAATAGGAGTGAGTAGAGCTAAATAAGGGGTTTAGAAGAGTTTAAAAATACTAAAACGACCTTAGGATTGATTAAAAATTACAATTAAACCATTAATGAAATGAGAAAGAAAATTGGAAACTGTCACTGACGTAACACACTACACAGACCGTGTAGTCACTCACGGTCCGTGAGCCTTATCGTGAGGCATCACTTGACGATGAGCTCTAATTTTGAAATAGATAGGAAAATTTGAAATGTCTCCCATATGGTCAATTACATGGACCGTGAGAGGTCACACGGTCCGTGTGACCCTTCCATGAAGTCACACTTGGAACAACTTTCCCCATGAATATTCCATACTTAGCCAAATTCCCTTTACACATACACACGACCAGGCATATAAGCCATGAGGCATCACACGGACCGTAAGCTAGTTTGTAGAGCCTTCATTTGGCTCTGGGCCTCAGCACAAATCTTTG
The DNA here is from genome assembly GCA_038996855.1 of Solanum aculeatissimum. Classification (NCBI taxonomy): domain Eukaryota; kingdom Viridiplantae; phylum Streptophyta; class Magnoliopsida; order Solanales; family Solanaceae; genus Solanum; species Solanum aculeatissimum. The sequence continues at coordinate 8,115 of JBCEWC010014647.1, forward strand.
ATAGCTCACTGGAACTCCACACGGGTGAGGTTCACGAGTCGTGAGGCCTCACACAGATCGTGAGCTGGTCTGTGGAGCCTCATTTCGCTCGGAGTCTTGTCCTGGCATCTTGACTACTTACTAGAACTCCATACGGACCAGGCTCACGGGTATTAAGCCTCCTCACGGATAGTGTGTCCCACCATGAGGTAGTGCCTTAGCCTACAATTTACATTCCTTTTCCAGTGTGCTTTCCTGCACAGGCAGTCCCACTTTGAAGGCCATAACTTTCACATCCAAACTCTGAATTGAGTGAAACTAAGTGTGTTGGGAAGATAACTCAAAGAGATTCAATTTGATAGGTTGTGTATCATTCAATTCATCCTGTACTAAGAGATATTGTCAATTAAAGACAGTACTTCCATAAGACGTCAAGTAAAACTTAGCCAATACGATTTCTTCCAAGACGGTCATGCAAGAGAGACTCGAGAAACACATAAGCTAACCAAGATAAACTCAAAACAGCTCTCGACCGATAACACAAGATTAAAAAAATTTCAGGTTATTACATCATCTCCCATTTAGGAACATTCATACTCGAATGGGTAAGAACAAGGCTTGAAAGACTCGAATTAACAAGAACCATTTCAATTTAGAACATAATGCATCATTCATTTTAAAAATCATTTAAAACTCATGTACAAACATCATTCAAATAATTTTAGTGCACATGCATGCATACAATGCCATGAGACTCAAGAAGAAAAAGAATTAGGAACATTCAAAAAGAAACATTGAACCTAGTACCTTAGGCTTGAGTAGATTGGAAAAGATAGAGGTATCGCTCCACCATGTCCAACTCCGCCTCCCACTTAGCACTCTCCACATGTTGGTTCCTCCAAAGCACTTTAATTAAAGTTACCTCCTTGTTGTGAAGTCGATTCACTTGTCTATCCAAGATTTTAACTGGTACCTCTTCGTAAGTCAAGTTCTCCTCCACCGTAACTCCCTCCAAAGGTGAAATTGCTGTAGGGTAACCAACCAACTTCCTCAACATTGAGACATAGAACACCGGATGGATAGAACTCATATCCGAAGGAAACTCTACTCTATAAGCCACATTGCCAACCCTTCAACGATCTCATGTGGTCTGGCATACCGAGGGCACAACTTTCCCCTTTTGCAAAAATACATGATGCCTTTCATAGGTGATACCTTTACATAAACCCAATCACCTACATGAAATTTGAGGTATCTTCTCCTAACATCCATATAGGACTTTTGGCGACTTTGAGCCATCCTCAAACTCTCCCTGATTAACTTCACCTTCTCTATAGCTTCCACAACCAAGTCTGGGCCTAACAATGCCATCTCACCTAACACAAACCATTCCACCGGGGACCTACACCTCCTACCATACAAGGCTTTAAATGGAGCCATGCCAATACTAGCATGGAAACTATTGTTGTAGGCAAACTTGATGAGCGGTATATCATCATTTTAATTTCCCTTGAACTCCAACACACAAGCCCTTAACATATCCTCCAATGTTTGAATTGTCCTCTCGGCTTGTCCATCGGTTTGGGGATGGAAAGTGGCGCTCAATTTAATCTTAGTGCCAAGTCCCCTTTGAAACGATCTCCAAATGTGGGAAGTAAATTGGGTACCATGATCCGATATAATAGACATTGGTACACCATGAAACTTTACCAATCCTTGGATATATAATTTCACATAATCCTCAGCGTTATAGGTAGTTCTGACCGGTAGAAAATGAGTTGACTTAGTCATCTGATCCACAACAACCCATATAAAATCAAATTGTTTACGAGTACGGGGCAACCCAACTACTAAATCCATATTCACATTTTCTCTCTTCGAAGTAGAAATCTCAATATCTTGGGCCAAACCACTGGGCCTTTGGTGTTCCACCTTCACTTGTTGGCAATTTGGATATTCTGACACAATCTTGGCTATATCCTTCTTCATGCCATACCACCAATACACTTCCCTCAAGTCCCGATGCATCATAGTGGATCCCGGGTGAATACAATATTAATCATTGTGAGCTTCACTCATGATGACCTCTCTTAGGTCGTCGACATACAGGACACACAACCAATCTTGATACCGCAGTACACCATATCTCCCTTAGGAGAAAACCTCTATCTTCTTTTTGGAAACTAACTTCTTCAACTCAACCAAGGAAGAATCTAAGTCTTTTCTTGCCTTTACATTAAAAATCATAAAAGATTTGGACCCATTTTGAGCAAGAATACCGTCGTCATTTGAGTCGGCCAATCTAACACCAAACCTAGCCAAACGGTGCACATCCCTTACCATTTCCTTCTTCTCCTCATCAATGTGTGAAATACTTCCCATGTATATCCTACTAAGGGTATCCACTACCACATTCGCCTTGGGTGGATGATATAGAACACTCATGTCATAATTCTTCAGTAGTTCCAACCATCTCATTTGCCTCAAGTTAAGATCCCTCTAAGTGAACACATATTGTAAACTCTTGTGATTGGTGAAAACATCCCCATAAACCCCATATAAATAATGTCTCTAAATCTTTAGAGCAAACACCACTGTTGCTAACTCAAGATTATAGGTCAGATAATTTTGCTCATGAACCTTTAATTGTCGAGACACATAAGCTATCACCTTACCCTGTTGCATGAGTACATATCCCAAGCCAATCCGCGACGTGTTGCAATATACCACAAATCCATCTAGAATATTTGGTAGAGTTAAAATAGGAGTAAATGAAAGTCAATCCTTCAAAGTCTGAAAGCTCTTCTCACACTCATCCGACCACATAAACATAGCCTTCTTTTGAGTCAACTTAGTCAATGGGGACGCAATGGAAGAGAATCCCTCAATAAACCTTCAATAATAACTGACCAACCCAAGGAAACTTTGGATATCAGAAAGGGTCAACATTCTAGGCAAATTTTTTACGACTTCGGTCTTCTTAGGATCAACTTTAATACCATCATTGGACACCACATGACCGAGAAAAGAAACTTCCCCTAACAAAAGCTCACACTTGCTAAAATTGCATACAACTTCTTCACCCTAAAGGTTTGAAGTACCAATCTTAAGTGGTCCATATGCTCCTGCTCATTCTGGGAGTAAATCAAGATATCATCGATAAAGACAACCACAAAGCTATCAAGAAATGGCTTGAACGGCCGATTCATGAGATCCATAAACACCGTTGGGGTATTGGTGAAATCAAATGGCATTACCAAAAATTCAAAATGCCCGTAATGAGTTCAGAAAGCTATCTTGGGAATATCACACTCCCTTACCTTCAATTGATGGTAGCCCGAACAAAGATTTATCTTTGAGAAATGAGTGGCTCCTTGAAGTTGACCAAACAAGTTATCAATTTTGGGCAACGAGTATTTATTCTTAATGGTTACCTTGTTCAATTGTCGATAATCAATGCACATTCAGAGTAACTCATTTTTCTTCCTTACGAACAATGCAGGAGCACCCCAAAGTGAAATATTTGGCCTGATATAGTCTTTCTCCAACAAGTCATTCAACTGATCCTTCAACTCCTTTAGTTCGGTCACATCCATACGGTAAGAAGGAATGAAAATAGGTTGAGTATCCAGAGCGAAACCTATGCCAAAATCTGCTTCCCTATCTAGAGGAATACCGGGTAAGTCTTCAAGAAACTCATTAACCACCGAAATTGATTCAAGAGAAGGTGACTCAACCTCTACATCTCTAACCCTCACAATATGATAGATGAACCCCTTACAAGTCATTCTCTAGGCTTTGAGGTAGGAAATAAATTAACCTCTAACCACGGAATCACTACTCTTCCATTCTAAACTAGGTTCAGTAGGAATCTAAAATTTAACATGTCTAGTCCTACAATTTAGCGAGGCATATGATGCATACAACCAATCCATCTCTAGAATAACATCGAAATCGTACATCTCAAGCTTTACAAGGTCACCAAGAAAGACTTTATGCAAAACCAAAATAGGGCAACCCCGATACACCATCCGTGCAACAATAGACTCACCCACGGGAGTATAAATTGAATATGGTTCCATCAAAGTTTCAGGACTCAAACCAAATTTAACAGCCAACAGAGGAGTCACAAAAGATAAATTTACACCTCGATGAAGTAAAGCATAAGCATCAAAATCAAAGACTTTTAACATACCAGTCACAACATCTGGAGCTTCACCCATTTCCTATCAGGCATAAAGAGCGTAAAACCTATTATCTCTAGGTGCACCACCAACATGAGCTTTCAACTGCCCCTAACCACCTGGAGCCACTTGATCTTCCTTTGTGTTCTTTGGACAGTCGGAGATCTAGTGGTTCATACTTCCACACCTGAAGCAAGCACCTGAAACCTTCCTACATTCACCCAAATGATTTCCCCCACAGTGTCAACATCGGGGAACCCGTGGTACACCCCCAACCTGTGCTTTAGGAAGAGGTATCCTAGAGTTATCAAACTTCACATTCGAACCCTGGCCTTGTTGGAATCAGTCATTTCCTCTACCACTCCTAGAGTTGGAGAACCCACTATCGAACCTAGCCCTCTTAGAGTCATTTACCCTATTTTTCTTGAGCTTTTCTCCCTCAATCTACTCAACATAATTCATGAGCCTGGAGATACCCATCTCCTGAATGAGCATGGCGGTGCGATACTCTTTCACAACCAAGTCAGAGACCCCAAAAATAAACTTGTGTATCCTTGCATGGGGATCAGCTACTAACATGGTAGCAAACTTCGAGAACTTGGTAAACATGAGAGAATAGTCCCTCACAGACATGCTACCTTGCTTGAGGTTGATAAACTCAGTCATCTTGGCCTCCCAAAGTTCAAGAGGGAAGAAACGATCTAGAATAGCAGACTTGAATTCCTCCCAATCAACCTTGGCATCTGTAACCCTCTCAACCAACCACTGATTATACCATACCTTGCTACATCCTTCAATTGAAATGCAGCCAACTCAGTCTTCTCCTAAGAACTGACACCCATAACAGTCAAGACTTTCATGAGCTCATCAATAAACTCCTAGGCATCTTCATCAGCCTTCGAATCAAGGAACTCCGGAGGATTCATCCAGGTGAAGTCCCTCACCATAGCAGCTGGACTTCCACTATTTATGGGATTAGTTGGCCGGTCTTGATTAGCCACCACTTGGTCCATCATAGCAACCATATTCCAAAACTCAGCATGTGTCACTTGCTCCTCCACAGGCTCTCGAAGGGCTTTATCCTTAAATATCAGGCCATGTCTGGGGAGTCAAGCTCTTCGGGGAGGCATCTTCAGAAAGAGAAACAATAATACCAACATTTCAAAAAGTCTTACAAAATAGTTCATGGCACGACATAAGGAATAATGAAGTGTGAAAATTCCTAATACATCATCATAGCCTCTCATTCATAGATATGGCAAGAATCATACCCATGGACAAGACGCTAATTAATGCGGCATGTTGGATTATGAGGATCATTTACAAACGTAGGGCTCTGATACTATCTTTGTCATAACCCGAGGGTAGTGCCTAGATGTCACATGGCAAAAGAGAACCTGATAGTCCTTGATCAAGACATCTTAGCATCATCACACACATCAATGGTTTGGAAGCATGTAACATAATAAACAACACATAAGTCCAAGCAATTTCGGGGCTTTGGACTCAAGCTATAGGGATATTGTTGGGAATGGCATAATCATGAATCACATAGCACATAGCAATTATGTTCTAAGTGGTAGGTAAGTATGACTCAAGCTATGGGGGCAAGAAGGGTTAGGGACTTTTCACATAAGCACATTCCCATCCAACAAATCATAATAGTATAAGTGAAAGCATAATCGGAACATAAATAACGATAGCAAAACGTAGATAATCATAGCATCTCAAATAAAGAAATAGTACGGCGTATAATAGAATCCGATAAGTATCAAACAATGCCTCTACAAGAGTAAGTCAGGGGCCTCAACATAACCCGGTGTCACGACCCGAATAGGGGGCCTAGATGTGACATGTCAAAAGAGGACCCGAAGACCCTCAATCAAGCAATCATAGCATCATTACACTCATCATCGGTTCGGAAACGCAGAAGCTAAAGCATGTAGCACATAAGCTCT
>JBCEWC010014648.1:0-14235 GCA_038996855.1 Solanum aculeatissimum
CTGTGGGATCGACCCCAACTCTAGTTGGGTTCTATATTTGGACAACGACCGCTTTGCATCTAAGTTGAGGTGTAAATATGGGCGTACCAGCCACCCGAGAATCAAGGTTGGAATAATGGTGCTGGGTGGAGAGATAGAAATTAACCCAAGCAAGTTGGAGAGGTCGTGACGGTACAAGATATAGGTACATTCGACCCCATGATAGGGTAAAGGCTATTGTGAATATGGAAAGCTTCCAGACTTAGGACATGTTGACTAGAATTTTGAACAAAGTTGAAGCTACAAATAAGATGTTGACAGAGATGAAGTCAGATTTTTTGCAGCTGAGATAAATCAAGACTTCACATTCAACATCTATTAAGCACTTGGATACAGTACTTGGTAACATCTCGGTCCATTTCAACCAAAGGCGAAAGGGTGGCCTACCCAGTGACATGGTTGCTAACCCAAAGAATGTTGACTAGCAATGTTTTGTCATTACGGCTTATAGTAGAAAAGTTGTTGAAGGGGATGCACCTCCCCTAGAAGTTGAGATGGATGATGGCATGAATATTCCTTTGTTTGAAGGTGCTAAAGAATCAGAAATGGAGGATAATGATGTAGTTGTGAATGAAGGAAGTGAGTCTCTTGACAATCTCGGGAGTAATAAAAGTGAGAAAGTTGGGGGTGGTACAAATAATGTTAAAAGTGTACCCCTAAAGAATTCAAACTCAGCCTTGAGGTTGAAGGATTCTCAAGTTAAGATTAACCCTCCTTTTCTGCAGAGGTTGAAAAAGGAGGATAACACCAAGTTTAAAACATTTCTCTCTATGTTTAATTCCTTATCTATCTATGTCTCGCTGGTAGAAGCTCTAATAGAAATACTGGGGTATGCAAAGTTTATGAGGGAGTTTATGACCAAGAAGAAAACCTTAGAATGCGAAACAATTGAAGTATCGCGCAATTGCAGTGCAATTTTGACAACACACTTGGTTGCTAAGAAGGATGGCCCTGGTGCATTCCCAATTCTGTGTACTATCAAAGCTTGTACGTTTGTCAAGACATTGTGTGATTTAGGAGCAAGCATTAATCTCATGCCCTTGGCCATCTTTGAAGAGCTGGGATTGGATACCCCTTCACCTATGACAATAAGGTTGCTCATGGCTGACTGGTCAATCAAGATACCGGTGGGGATATTGCATGATGTCCTTGTGTAGGTTGATAAGTTTATATTGCCAACTAATTTTGTTATTTTTGATTGCAAAGTGGATGTTGATGTTCCCATAATTCTTGGTAGACTATTCTTGGCTATCGATAAAGAACTGGTGGATGTAGAGAGAGGGGATATGAAGTTTTGGGTGAACGAAGAGGGAGTTGTGTCCAATATTTGCAAGACTATGAAACAAGTGAAAGATTTCTGAGTGGTGTCAGTTATTGTTCAGTCTTGGGTTACTTGAATCGAGAGGGACTACGTCGTACCATGATGTTAACTACGCCGCTGCTTGGGAGACAACCCAAGGAAGTTAGGTACATTTTTCTTTTAAATAATGGGTGTAATTTGTGTAGGTGTTGAAAAATGAATAAAATTAAAAGTGAATGCAAAAGGGCGACATATGGTACCAAGATGACGGATCGCCGAGTTAAGATGATGATCTCCAATTTGACTGTCTTTTAAGTCAATTCATGACTTTTGAGGTACTATCAAATTAGGCAGTCAAAGTTGCAATTCAACGTATTGCCGAATTGGTTGGGCGATGGCAATTTCCACTGCCATTTGAGGCTGAAGAAGAGATTTGCATACTATTAAAAAAAGGTCAAGAATGCATTTGACACATCGCTGAATATGTTCTGTGGAGTGAATTGGCATTGCCAAATTCTTACACTTTACCAACTCATTTATATGCTTTTCAAATTACTCAACCTTTCACTCTTCATATTCCCTCCTTTTCACTTCTTGAGTAAGACAGACACCCTAGTAGTTTCACTTTGCATATTTTTCTTTTGATTGGATGATTTTCATCAAAAAAATTCTCATGTGAATACTCTCATTGTTAGTACATCATCATTGAGGTATGTTCTTGACCCTTTATTTTTACTTTTTGAGATGATATTGGTTGATAAGGGAATGATTAGGGTTTTGTAACGTTGAGAATCGTAGTGTGATGTTAGAATCTTGTTGGAAATTATGTGGGTAATGTATTTTGATGATTGTAGAACCCTATACTTTGATGTACTTGGTTTATTTAGGTTTTTGATTCTCTGGAGAAATTGCAAAATTGATTAGGTATATGTTATGGGTTAGAGTTTGATTGATGAATATGTTGCCCAATCATTACATGAGATGGTATATTTTCCCATTTTAATCATGATGATTTGTTAAATAGCCTTTTGTTAGGATATTGTCATGAATATTTGAATGTTTTGAGTGAATATGCATGCTTATTGAGTTGATTACTTTTGTGGGCTATAGGTGAAGTCTGAGTAACCCTGGAACTGTTTGAGCAACTTGAACTTGTCTGATGATAGATTGGGTGACGTCATTATTAAGGGTAACTCGCTTTTTGATTGAATTTGTAGCATGGTGATAGTGTTAGGATAGCAATGAACATGTGAGCATGTGATTGTATTGTGATAATGGGGTGGTGTGTGACATTTCCCTCATTTTTGTGCAATTTGATCAAATTTTGATGTAGGGAAATTGTTGGACTTGCCAATCAATTTTGGCGAGGGTCATTTTGACCATCGAAATTGACTCGGTGAAGTGTCGAATTTTCACACACACTGCTTTTTCTACTTGATCATTGATGTTGAGTTCTGTCACTTTTGGTGATGGAATTTTCCACCACCTAATTAATTTGGCAGATCATCGAATTCGCATATCAATCATTGAATGCGACAATTTTTAGAAGTTTGAAATCAGTGAAATTGGTGACGATTTATTTGATCACCAAAGCAGTTTGGTGATTTCTCGAACATGTTTGGTGGGAAAAGTAACCTATCCACTGATGTCGCTCAAGCTAAACCTCTTTTTGAAGGTTAAAATGGTCACTGTTAAGTAAATAACCTACCAAGGTTAAGGTCGAATCTCACAGGGAATATGGTAGACTCCAAAATAGTTTAATTAAAAAATGGGGTGATTAACCTACTTATCTCCCGAAAGGGGGAGGGTTGTAATTGTAAAATAAACCTAGACTAATGCAAGTGCTATGCAATTAGTAGAAGAGCTAACTAGGGTGATGTGTTCCCCATGATTACCTAACTCAGTATTACCAGATAATTGTAACCTTCTCTAGTGTGTAGATACAGAACAATAAGTTAAGTTTACCAAACACTTTGATTCAGCTGTAAGGTAAATATCACCACAGGATTTGATCCATCTCCATGGTGTGACACTAGTGACCCTTACCTATTGTCCCAGTACAACCTCTCCTTGATCCAATTTGGTTGATTAGATGAGAAAATATCAATCGAATCTTGTTAATTATTCTCTTTTCCTATTCATTACCTTCTTGATCCGACAAGTAACACTAGGTGAGTTCTAACATTGGCCACCATTAAAAAGCATTTTAGATGAAGAGAATTAATTAATACATTCATACACACTTTCCAAGATTTACAAATTATCCAATTTTGCTTTGTTAGTTCTTCATGGTTCCCACAATCCTAGTTGTAAATTTAGCTAATCATAATTAGTGTAGATGCAAGAATCATGATAAGGAACAACATAAATGATCACTTACACGAATGAAGTTAGGAATGAGAAGTCCAATACTTCAATAGAAATCACAAAGTACGAATCAAGAACACAAAGATTATTTCTCTCTATCTAAAACTACTAAAAAATTTGAACTGCTACAAAATTTCTGGAAACTTATCAAAAAATAACCTAAAAAGATATTTATAATGTCTAAAATACAAAATCAAATCAAACTAGGAAAACTGGGTCAGCACACTCTATGGGCAACTTCTATGGGCCATATAATATTCTACATCCCGTAGTCAGGGTTTCATGGACTGTCTTCTGTACTACTAGAGCATTTTCTATGAGACACATCTATGGGTCGTATAAGATTCTACAGCCCATGGAGGGCTTCGACTGTAACCTTTTAAGAAAATCTCCAATTTCTGATCCACAGGGCATGACTTCAAATCTACGACTCGTGAATTACTTTATAGCTCATCTACACACTCTAGAATCTTATTTTGAACATCATCATTCACTGGAATTTATTACGAATCCACTTCTATGACTCGTGAAATCTTCCACGACCCATAAAGGGTTCCGTGGATCACCAAAAACTGCACTTTCAACACACTTTGCCCAAAAATCATGCCAACCCTGTAATCTTGCAAAACAAACAAAAAAACACATCAAATATACTAACATCACTTTGAGAACACATAAAATTCTAAGTTTTAAGCATCAAAAGTGTTGTATTTTGACAACACATCAACACCCTCAACTTAAAATTGTTGCTTGTCCTCAAGTAATGGATTCAATCTACATAAGAAGTATAGTAACACACAAATGTCAGTCTAATGGCACACATCATATCAAACTCAAGCACAAATACCCACACCACTTCTAATCACATATCAGATAGCTATCAGACAAACCAACACAGATCAATACATTTAATAGTGCAACCATGACAAGTAATGTAACCTATGTTGATCAACATTCACTGAATTAGTCTAATATTAATAATGCAATGCAAGTGCCCTCACAGAAAGAATTCCCATCTCTCACTCATGATGATGATTTTTAGATTTAATACTTGGGAATACACAACCTCACTTACTCTCGCAAAGGATATTCAAAACACTGTGAACAATACCATATGCTTACCCCTATACTCATGACTATGACCTTCGACCAGTTGGACTAGGATCACTTTAGGACTTGCTAGGCTTGTAACGTAGGCTCAGGGGGCTTTGGTGTGATGTTTTGGGAATATAGTGACTAAATGCCCTCCTTGACACTATATTTTTCTACACTTTTGCCCTACCAACCTTATCACTTTTCATCATGTTCTCCCTTTTTCTCCCATTTTAGGCTTTGTAGGGTGCCTTACTCTCATTTTTTTCCCATTACCTTGTATTTCTACACTCTTTTGCTTTAGCACATTGTTAAGGCAATTCTTTATTTTTCTTGCACCCTTTTAAACATTTTCCCCTTTTTCTGTATCACTAGTTTTCCATTCATCTTTCATGACTTTTCCTTACACCAGCCACCCTCAACTTAGGCTTTTGGGCTGAGTTGAGGTGCACAAATTCCATCCTTTGAACCAGGGCCACCGTGGGTAGCCACCCTTAACTTAGGCTTTTTGCCTCAGTTGAGGTGCACAATGTTCAAGGAAGGACCAAGGCCAATTTAAGGATTTATCTTTCATTAAGGTTAGGTTACTTAGGTTTTTACAAATTAAGGGTACATGTAAGTCTCAAACATTAGGATCAAGGGATATATTACACATTTGATTGGTTATTTAGGCTAAGTGAACTAATAAGAGTAATGACCTAAGATCCTTTCCGAAACCAACTAACCTATGGTCTATAATGGAGTAACAGGGCAAGTTCTGAATTGACACACAATATATGAATTATGCAGATAAACTTACACGCATATGGTACTGATTACACTGTCAACACAGACTCTCAGATCATGCTTTTCATCACAATTCAACCTAACTTATCAGAACAAACACTGTCAAATAATCAATCATACATGGTATCTATCAAAGGTAACTAACCAAAATTAAAATTTTCTGGTGGGTATCATTTTTCATAATCTAACATATTCCATAGACATCAAGTACTATATTCCACTAATACTACCTAAACATCCTAAATATGCTAGTTCAACATAAAGTAAATATCCTCAGGGAAAAAGAACACATAAAAGAAACCCTTTTGAAAACTTGGGGTAGTTATAGGCCAAGGTTACTCAGACTTCATTGAGGCCTGTAACTACCCACACCATATCGAAAAAGATGTGCATATTCCCCAATGCACATAAAATGTCAAAATAAACAACAAGGGTCAAAAGAAAACATACCTGGGTGCCTAAGTGCCTCTCTCTTCTTGGGTTGCCTCCCAAGTAGCTCTTGATTTCTTGTCACAACACGACTTGGACCATTTGATTACTCAGACTTCATCAATGGCCTAAACCTCTATCTTTAGCTCATCTAGCCACTTCATTGACTGGAAGATATTAAACATGACTTCATCATCATTCAATTAAAACTTGAGTTGGCTTGATTCCATGTCCACCAGGGCTCACCCAGTGTCTAGGAAAGGCCTTCCAAAGATTATTAGGACTTCAAAGTTGATCTTGCAATCTAGGATCATAAAGTTTGTGGGGAATATAAATTTCTCCACTTTGACAAGGACATCATACAATATCCTCACAGGATTCTTTATTGTTCTGTCAGCCATTAACAACCATATAGTTGTAGGAGTAGGGGCTCCCAAGCCTATCTTCCTGAAGACTGCAAGGGGCATCAAATTTATGCTGGCACCTAGATCACATAGTGCCCTTGCAAACTTTGCATCACCTATGGTATATGGAATGGTGAATGCTCTAGGATCCTCTCGCTTATGCACTAAGGAACTTATAGATATCACACTACAATGTTGGAACTTTTAAGAAAGCTCCCGACTCACAATACGCTTCTTTGTGACCAAATCCTTCATGAACTTTACGTACTCAAGCATTTTCTCCAATGCTTCTAGCAGAGGGATGTTGATGGAGAGTTGTATCAACATGGAGAGGAAGTGCTTGAATTTACCTTCCTCCTCTATCTTTTGAGTCTTTAAGGGAAGGGATAATGAGGTCTAGGAATGGGTTTCAACTTCTGTGGCATTGGCGCTGTGTCACTTTGCCCATCCTTAGTACAAACATCTCCAGTTGCAACATCTTTATTCTCACCCATCTCCTCACGAACATCTTCATCACTACTAGCATTGGAGCATCAATAGTATGCTTTTCACCATACGTCGTGACTGCCATGCATTGTCCCCCATTATTCAAATTCTAAATTGTATTGCTGAGCATTGTACCATTCTAGCATTGGTTTAGTTGAGTTGACATTTGACTGAATTGTTGCTCAAGTTTCCCGATAGCCATAGAATGAGACTCAATTTTTTAATTAATGCTGGACATGTCAGATTTCATCCCCCTAGTATCTCATCCTGAGCGTAAGCCTTCTTCAACAGATGATCAAACATCTTCTCAATACGAGATGTGCCAACATCAAAATTTCGATTATGCGGTGGAACATATGAACCATTTTTGAAACCATCTTTACGTCCCCATTCAACATCTCTATCTTGGCCCCTATTCCTGTTATAGTAGTCTCCTTTGTTGTTGTCTTTGAAGGTACCATCTCTTTTAAAGTTCTGACCTTCGTTTTCTTGAACTTTGCACCAAAAGTCCTGATTGGACCCTTGCGTTGGTCCAGAAATCCACTATTTGATCTGCAACAAAATAAGTTTCCTCCTCATAATAAGGATCTTCATATATGGGTTATTGTGAAGGCTGATGGGATACTGCATTTACTCGTTGCTGAATCTGGTTCATCAGCAACTTCACATTAGTATTAGTTTGTGCAAACTCTTGCATCACTTCTTCACTTGCCTCTTCTTTTGCTGAACTGGTACTGACTGAGAATGAGCTTTTTGTAGTAGACTTATCTGTTGTTCCCTATGCATGATTCATCTTGACCACTCTCTTTATCCTCTGTGCAACCTCCTGAAATGGATGATCTATAAATGAGCCTCCCATGATGGTGTTATCAATAACTCAGGTATTCTTGTCCAAGGCTCTGTAAAAGATCTTCACCAAGGCTTCATCAATAATTTTATGGTCTGGGACACTCACTCAAGCATTTAGTAAATCTCTCCCATGTGGTACTGAGTGAATCACCTGTGCTTTCAACTTCAACTTCTTTGAGATTGGGAAGAACCTCTCAAAAAAGGTCCTCTGCAATTTATGCCCAAGTGATGATTAAACTCTGTGGGAGCTTGAATAACCATAGCAATTCATTTCCTGTGAGACAAAGTGGGAAAACATGGAGCCCAACGACATCCATAGACAATTCTGGTTTCCCATCAAGCTCTTACAGATAAACACAACATTGTATAGATAGTTATGCTGATTCTCTAATAGTAGGCCCCTCGAACAACCCATGATTCTGCAGTATTTGCAACAACCCACTCGACACGACAAACTTTGTGTCATCTGACAGTGGAGGTAATATAATAGCTCCTGTCACATCCATCGCCATAGGGTCAAGCTGATATTGATTTCACTAATTTGTTGTGGCTTGGGGACCCTATGGTAGTGGGTTTAGTGGAGGTGGGTTGTCATTGTTTGGATTGAGTGCTACATTTATCGCACTATCAACAACATTGTTCACATTGTCCTAGGCCATTCTTCTCAATCTCCTTTAGATCTCTAGGTCAAAAAGAGTCAAAGGGTTGCCTCGATTCCGAGTGTTGTTCATACACTACACCAGCACACTGAAAAACATAACAAGAAATGTAAAATTAGGGAAATAAGGATTAATCCCCAAATTACTTGAACTAAACAAGTCTAGCCATATTCCCCGAAAACGGTGCTAAAATACTTGATGTCGCTCAAGCTATACCTCATTTTGAAGGTTAAAGTGGTCGCTATTAAGTAAATAACCTAACCAAGGTTATGGTTGAATCCCACAGGGAATATGCTAGACTCCAAAATAGTTCAATTGCAAAGTAGGGTGATTAACCTACTTATCTCGCGAAAGGGGGGGAGAGGGTTTGTAATTGCATAGTAAACCTAGACTAATGCAAGTGCTATGAAATAAGTAGAAGATCTAACTAGGGTGATGTGTTCTCCATGATTCCCTAACTCAGTATTACTTGATAATTATAATCTTCTCCAGTGTGTAGATGTTGAACAGTAAGTTAAGTATACCAAACACTTTGATCCAGCTGTAAGGGAAATATCACCATGGGATTTGATCCATCTCAATAGTGTGACACTACTAACCTTTACCTTTTGTCCCAATACAACCTCCCCTTGATCCACTTTGGTTGATTAGTTGAGAAATTTCAATTAAATCTTGTTAATTATTCTCTTTTCTTATTCATTACCTCCTTGATATGGCTAGTAACACTAGGCGAGTTCTAATGTTGGCCAACGTTAAAAAGCATTTTAGATAAAGAGAATTAATTAATACATTCATACATACTTTCCAAGAATTACAAATTATCCGGTTTTAATTCGTTAGTTATTCATGGTTCCCAAACCCTGGTTGTGAATTTAGCTAATCATAATTAGTGTAGATTCAAGAATCATGATAAGGAACAACATAATTGAGGACTTACATGAATGAAGTTAGGAAGGAGAAATCCAACTCTTCAATAGAAATCACAAAGTACGAATCAAGAACACAGATTGTTTTTCTCACTCTAAAAATACTAAAAATTATGAACTACTATGAATTCCTGGAAACTTACCAAAAAATACCTAAAAACCTATTTATAATGTCTAAAATACAAAACTAAATCAAACTAAGAAAACTGGGTCGACGCACTCTATGGGCAACTTCTTTGGTCCATATAATATTCCACGGACCGTAGTCAAGGTTTTGTGGATTATCTTCTGTACTATTGGAGCATCTTTTACGAGACACATATACGGGTCGTATAAGATTCTACAGCCCGTGGAGGCCTTCATCTGTAACTTTTTAAGAAAATCTCCAATTTCTGATCCTTAAGGCACAACTTCAACTCTACGACTCTTAGATTGTTTTACGATTCATCTGCACACTTGTAGAATCCTATTCAGAACATCACCCTTCACTGGAATTTGTTACGAACCTACTTCTATTGGAATTGAAATCTTCCACGACCCGTAAAGGATTCTGTGGATCACCAAAAACTACACTTTCAACACACTTTGCCCAAACATCATGCCAACCCTATAATCCTGCAAAACAAACATAAAAAAACATCAAAGATAATAACATTGCTTTGAGAAAACATAAAATTCCAAGTTTTAAGCATCAAAAGTGCTATATTTTGAAAGCACATCATCCACCCTGCATGTTTTTCCTTATGCTTAATTTGAATCCATCTTTCCTTTGATTTATTTTCACACATGTTTGAAGTCGTTTTGCAGAAATGACCAACCAAAAACATATTGCATCTAAATCTTCCATACATGATCCTCCATCTTCAGACGAAAGTCCCAAAAAATGATGAATTGAGGATTGATCCAAAGCCCTTCATGACCGTCTCCTCTAGATTTTGCAAATAATTCAAGAGACCATAACCTTAAGGAAATTGAATAGGCTAAAGGTTGTGGGGATCAGGACGATTCTTGAGGAGAGGAGGTTGTCAAAAGATGGGGTTGTTGATTGGTACCACAAGGTGTAGGTCTCTATAAAGTTCCACAATTTCCATAATTTCACCATACCTCAGAATCTATTATACCAAGTTAGGTTAGAGAATTCTATGAGGCACATGCAAAGGTCATTCTAAAGGCAGGGGCAGGAATAAAATTGCTCCAAAGTAGTGGATAGTGTTGAGGTGAGAGGTGTGCCTGCCCCATACAGTGGGACAAATATAAATGATCTACCAGGATGCACATACAGATACCGACATGACCTGGATGATATGATGTAGCTAAAGACCTTTGATGATATTAAAGCTTAGTTGGCCCCGATGATAAGTATCCCAACTCCTTCGTGGTTGGAGGAAGGAACTATTATTGAAAGAAAGAGATGAATGTTCCAGAAAGGTTCTGGTTTATATTTATTAGTAGCAACCTAATGTCATTCCAAAATGAGTCAATTCTTCTACATTCAAAGGCGGCATTGGTTGGATCATTATGGATAGTCAAAAATTGAATCTTGGTTCTATCATTGCTCTGGAGTTCCTCACTAGAGAGAAGAAACTCCAGACCTTACTTGCATTCCCTAGCCTCATAACAACCTTGTGTAGAAGAGCCGAAGTTTCTTTCAAAAGCAAGATCGATGTGGAGATCAGTCCATCAACATCCACTGATGTCTAGCGAATAAAAGTTGAATATTGAAGGGTTGAAGTGGATTGGGCCAGGAAGAAGACGGTTGATAAAACACTGGTAGTTGATGTTGAGGCCCTTGAGTCCAGCTTTGCAGAGCTGGTAATCGAGGTAGGTATACCTTCTTCCTCACCCTCATTGAATTCCTCTTCTATTCTAATCCCTCCTACTGCTACACAATCTAAGCCTTCGGCTATGGATGACCAACCCTCAATCACCAAAGATACTATCCTTACCATGGCTGATTTGGAAAGTTGGCTGGCATCTGTTCCACTTGGATTGAGTTTTCTGTTCCCAAGATGATTGAGAAAGCCATAACTACTGCATTGGTCTCACATATAGAGGATGATAAAAAGTAAATGGATCTGATTGAGGACCAAAAATTGAGAATAAATAGGCTAGAGGTAATTTTTGAGGATCATGGGAAAGAGTTGGCAAGTTTGGCTGAGAGAGTAAGTGACATAGAGAAGAAGGATAGTAATGACGATGTCTCGTCGAAAGTGAATAACGATATTAAATGGTTGAAAATAAAGGTGGCATCTCAAAGGTCCATGAATATTAGTTTTTTTAATATACGTTGGATGTGCCACCTAAGGTTGATACCAATGTAGCTCCCAAGGGTACTGCAGATGTTGATGTTCCGAGTGGAGAAGATAATGAAGGAGATGGCATACCACACACATCGGAGACCGATGAGAAAGCCTTAGGAGATGAGCCACAACATGTAAATATTTATTAGTTGAGGTGGTTAGAGGAGGAGACTGTAGCCACTGTGACTAATGAGTCCCTTCAAGACACTTCTATGTTTGGCACATTCAATGTACTTGAGCTAGAACCCGTGAGGCCGATGATTGACTTGGAGAGTGCACCACAGGATACAAGTATTAATGCCCCCATGACCTCTTCCCCATCTCGACCATCACTATAGCAAGACTGACCATGTTCAGCAGGATTCTACTTTTCACTCCTTTCTTTTATGCATGATTGATATTATTCTTACCCGTTGAGGATAATGCTCTCTTTTTAGGAGGGGATGAGCAATTACAGTCCCAATATTGACTTGATGATGACTAACTATTTTTCTTTTATTTCTAATGGTTTGGATGAGACAATGCTTAATTTAGTTTTTATTGATGCAAATTTGAGATAAATTTTACTTTTGGTTTGTAAATATTCTTTTATTTTGGATTGTAATAGTAGTTTATTTTAAATTATCTTTTTGGTTTTTATAGATGAATGCTTATGAATGATTATGAATTATATCTTTGAAATTTGTGGCAAACCTCGTGCATATGTGTAAATCCATTCAAATGTATTTATCATGTCTCTAGTCCTTAGCAATTCGAGTATCGATAGTCCATATCTTTGATTCTGATAGTATCATGGGCGAGAAATATGTATTAACTCACTGATTAGTCTTTCTCTTGAAGGATCAATCAATGAATAAATTTGGTGCATCTTGAGTTGACTATGTGAGTATTGAGCTTGGATATGCGATAATCATGAATCATTAATTATGAGTATGTGTTGCCACTATTTGAATGCGAATCCATTTTGCCAATGCGAGCTTAGAAATTTGTTGAAAAGCATGTTTTGTAATATCTAGAACCTTCTCGATTTGTTTTGAGGAGTTATTTGGTTGTATCCGGACTAGGAAAGGACCTTAGGCCTTCTTTGGTTTCCTTTGAGTCCACTTTGACCATATAAGCCTCCAATGACATTGATTCGAATTCCCTGGTGAGCCCTTTTGAGTCTTGATCCTCTCTTTGGAAACCATGTAACCTTGACCTTTATTTTGAAAGATAATTCCTTCTTATTCGTCACCATTCCCTCCTTGAGTTTAAGTGAGCGAAAGAAGTGGCCAAAGGACAAAGTAGGGGGTGTTGGTGGAAGAGGGGTGTCTCCTAATGTGAGTTGAGGAAAGAAAAGGAAAAAAAGAAAGGAGAGAAGTTGTTGCATGATAAGAAAAAGAAAAAGAGGAAATTTTTTAAAAATAATGAAAAAGTAAAAGAATTTGCTTGAAAAAGAGGACCCTCCAAAAATTGTTGAATGGATGCAATGGGGACACATAAGATTGAAAAATCAAATGCAAAAAGATGGAAATTGGATTAGAAAAAGAATGAGGATAAAAGGAATCATGAGAGAAAGAAGTTTGTATAAAGTTCAAGAAGGGATGATCCACTATTATCCGTATGCTTTTCTACTCTTCCTTAAGCCTACATTACAACCCGAATAAAGTCCTTTGAGATCCTAGTCCATATGAAATCAACTAAACTCCGATTGAGAATAAGGGTAAGACTATAGGTTGAAGTATACATGCAATTTCTTATTTGTGAGAGTGAGTGTTGACAGATCCTTGGAATTGAATGTCCTAATATTTTGTGTATAATATCTTGTTTGGTGTGAGAGAAAATGGTGATATTTTTGGGATGTGAATAGAAGTAACATGATCAATTTTGAGCATAGCCATGTCTTAAGAACTCTTTAGTCACCTCTTAAAAGCTTCAAAATCGCGTAAGTGATTTGTGAAAGCTTTGAGGATGGACGACAAAGGTGGGACTGTATGTGTTGCTTCCTATGGCCCTATTTGCAAGTATTGAATGATTGGTATTTGATTTTCTTAAGGGCAAGTAAAAGCTTAAGTTGGGGGTGTTGATGAGTCCATATATTATACTCATTTGGGGCTTAAAATATAAGGAAATGTTGTCCTCAATGTGCTATTATGCTACATATGTTCACTAATATGCATGTTTAATGCCAGGAATGAAGATAAAATTGCATGGGTGGACAATACTCAACAAAACAAGGAACAGGAGCGAAAATGCAAAATAGGCAATTAGAAGCAATGTCTTTGACACATTCAAAGGATCATCGATGTGCAATAAAGACCGCCTAATATTGTAGTGTTCGGACCTCCAAGTTCATGACAGAAAGGTGACGCAGGCAGAGGATCAATGGATTGCTAAACAAGATCGGCGATGAACAATGACATCACTGAACAATGTGAAGACTTATGCCTTCAATTTATGTAGGAGAAGGCGGTTAAGTGCACATTCAGCACACCGCCGAAGTGCGCGATGATGGCTGACCTTGACCGCCAAATGGAAAATTATCACGACCCGAATAAGGGGCCTAGATGTGACATGGCGAAAGAGGACCCGAAGACCCTCGATCAAGCCATCATAGCA